>PVIR01018792.1:17328-33127 GCA_004026965.1 Petromus typicus | reverse complement strand
GCCGGGGAGTTAGCTCAGTGGTTCCGGTGCCTGTCTTGCAAGCGCAAGGGCCCGGGTTCGATTCCCCGGTAACCACATAACAATACTGGGTGTGGAGACTCACACCCAGCAGCAACCAGTACCACATACCACAGTGCCGGGCGTGGTGGCTCACGCCTGTCATCCCAGCACTCGGGAGGCAGAGGCAGGAGGATTGTGATGTGAGTTTGAAGCTGAGCTCAGGGCCAGCCTGAACCACAAAGCGAGACCCTGTCTCAAAAAACCTAAAAAAAAAAAAGAATCTTGAAGTCAGATCATTCTGGAGTAGGGTAGATTCTAAATTCAGCGGAAGCTCCTCATAGGAGGAGACAGCCAGGCACATGGGAAGGCCATCTCAAGATGGCGGCAGAGACAAGGCCATCAGCCACATCGAGCAGACTGGGAAGCTAGAGGAAGCATGGAATTTGTTCTCACTGCTGATATCTTCAATTCACATTTCTGGCTTCTATAACTGTCACAGAAATTATACTGTTTAAACCACCAGGCATAGGGTAATTTGTATGCTCATCCTGGGAAATTAACAGTCATCTTACTTTATTGTCAAGCACAACTACCTTTTGCTTCTGTCAATTCAGAAAAATTTTTGCAGTGACTATATACGTAACTATCCAGGCTATTTTCTTGATTTATTTTTGCCACTATTCTTCTGATTCTAAGAATGTAATAAGCTACAAAGGACATCCCAAAGTTATTAATAAAAGTTTTCTATTTTGTTTGAATTATATTTTTTTCTGGATTTTTTTCCTATTATTTTATTTTTTATATTTCTATTTTTCTCAATAAAACTATATTTGTGTCCATTTATATTTACGAGTCATAGACTATATTTGTTGGTACAAATAATAAGCTTAAATTTAAGGTTATATAAGTCATTTCCCTAGTTTTCTACTCTTCTGTGAATGTGTGTACATAACCACATGTGAGTGCAGATACTTAGGCAAGGGAAATTGCCAGCCTGGACATTTTAATTTCTCTAAAATATTATAAATTTCTGAAAAATGCAAATCTTTAAAATTCACATCTCTTATACAAAATAGCACAGATACACATTTAGCTAGTCCAACAAACAAATTCATTATTAGTAAGCAAATGACAGTAAAAACAAAATTAAAAACTAAATGGTACTCGGGCCGGGGAGTTAGCTCAGTGGTTCCGGCACCTGTCTTGCAAGCGCAAGGGCCCGGGTTCGATTCACCGGTAACCACATACCATACTGGGTGTGGAGACTCACGCCCAGCAGCAACCAGTACCACATACCACAGTGCGGGGCGTGGTGGCTCACGCCTGTAATCCTAGCACTCGGGAGGCAGAGGCAGGAGGATTGCTGTGATGTGAGTTGGAGGCTGAGCTCAGGGCCAGCCTGAAACACAAAGCGAAACCCTGTCTCAAAAAAACCTAAAAAAAAAAAAAAAACTAAATGGTACAAGTAAAGGAAAGACAATGGATTATTTGAGAGGAAACGAGTTGAAGTGAGTTGTCACTTCATACATATGTTAGTAATAAACACTAATTTCTTTTCTCAATTTAACATGCCACTTTAATGCAAGATTTATTTAATAGGATTAGGTAATTCACATTCTTTATTGCCAGGATATTTAATAACTGCTAAGTTTGGGGCACATTTTTTCATTAGATTTTGCAAGTGCATCAATGGCCAGCTATTCAGGGTTATGGGCTCATTTGTACTTTGCGCATGCAATATAAATGTAATATATGTAATATAAATTCACTGAGTTTTGTGGTTAAAAATCAATACAGGAGAGGTTGAATGGAAGAATCTACGGGCCTATCTGATCTTAGCATCTTGGATCCGTAACAGAATATTTTACAAATGGAAAGGAATATTTCAAAAGTCATTCAAAGTAAATCTAATCTGATCCTGTATGGCTTATAAGTGTACAGGTCAGTAATAGAAAAGAGGATAGTTTTCCTTGGAGATATTTTGGTTGGTATTAGGGGATAACAGAGAATTTGCCTGGTAGAAAAGAGAAGAAAGGACATCCTGGACAAAGAAAAGAACAAAGAAAAAAGGCACCTGACAAATTAAGATTAAAAGGAAATAACCTCATCATGAAAAAGGGCATCTATGAAAACTGACAGCCAGCACTACACGTAACACTCAATGCCTCCCTCCCAAAGACAGAAAGGAGAAGATATCTGTTCTGCCCAGTTCTACATAACACGACACTGGAGATTCTTGTCAGAACAATGAGCAGGAAAATAAAAGCTATGCAGATAAGAAAGAAAGGAAGGAAAAGAAATCCCTACTAGCAAATGACTAACTTTTGAACATTGCGAATCCTAAGTAATCCAAAACAAAAGTAAAAAACAAACAAACAAATGAGTTTAACACTTAAAGGTCCAAGATTATGAAATAATTCTTGTATTTTTATAGAAGGGCAATGAGAATACTAAAAAGAAATCAAGAGAAAAAGTTCATATATAGTAGTTTTAAACAGAATAAAATACGTAGAAATAAATTTAACAATCGAAGTGCATATTTTATACTCTGAAAAAAATATGATATTGTTGAAAGAAATTATGAAGCACAAAATAAATGGAAGAGTCTCCGATGTTCATGGATCAAAAGATTTAATATTAATGAACTGGGAAATAGCTTCTTCTGTTAATTGGACGGTAGAGGAGCAGCTTCCCCCACTTCTCTCCTCTGCTTTTTTATAACCCAATTCCTTTAGATAATCTAGGAATGTCTTTGCCTTCAGAAGATTTGTATGAAAATGTGGTTATGTAAATATTCTGGGATTGATATAACCCTCTGGCCAATTATCCTGTATTGCTTGGAATAGGAAAGTAATGGAGTAAGACTCTGGTGCTGGATTCTCTACCTCTTATATAGATCCTAAACCAGTTACGTCTTCCTATGCCCCTTGTGCCTAAATATGGTGTATGCAGTTTAAGTGCTTCATATCTATAACCACACCACCTTTCTTACGTTAAGGGACTCCTGCTTCAGTTCTGGGGCACTGACCACTTTGGAAGGAATTCCAGGTTAGTCTGGCTGGCCATAAATACTTTGCTTCCAAAACTCCTGAGTATGTCTTTTAATCTTCTGTACTGGTTTGATTTTCTTCTGCTTCATATGGGAGCTCCTCTCCTCAAGATGTCACTGATCACTTGATCATCCTTCAAAGCCCTCAGAGAAAACAACGGGATCTTCCCCGCCCCACAGAAGAGATGGAGCACACTCAGAGTCTTCTCTGAGCCGCTTCAGAGGACTGGGGATGACATCTTCTCACTGCCAAAGGCTCTATGAACACAGGAGAGTGAGAACACTTGCACGTGTGAAATTTCATCTTTATGTACTCTGCATGTGTCTTTCTCTGCATCAGAGATTTGATTTGGATATCTGTTTTTGTTTCTGCATGTTTTACTGGTTTCTGAGAATATTTAGTACATGCCTCCCCCAAATTTGGTAGAAGGAAAGGCCTGATCAGCCTTTCACACTACCTTCCCCTTCAAAAACCCATGTGGAGTGAATAACAGAAGCTTGTTTGCTTTAAAATTGGATCGTCAGTTTGCTTACTTGGTTTGGAAAAGGCCCGCCATTTTGTTTCTGGGGGTGAGGCCTCCTGGCCTGCCATTTTGTTTTTAGTGTTGGGCCTCCTGCCCTGACATTTTGTTTCTAGAACAAGAACCTCCTCATCACCATTTTCTTTCTAGGACTGGGGCTTCCTGGTCCACCATTTTCTTTTCTAGGACTGGTGTCTCCTGCCCACCATTTTGTTTCTGGGGATTCCAGGCCTACCATTTATTTTCTAGGACTGGGACCTCATGGTCCACCAACTTTTTTCTGGGGCAAGGCCTCCTGCCCACCATTGTGTTTCTGAGGTGGAGTCTCCTGGCCTGCCATTTTGTTTCTAGGACTGAGGCCTCCTGGCCTGCCATTTTGTTTCTAGGACTGAGGCCTCCTGACCCGCCATTTCTTTCTGGGGCGAGCCTTCCAGGCCCACCATTTTATTTCTACAGGTGTGGGCTGCAATGTTATGTGTATATATATATATATATATATATATATATATATATATATACACATATATATGTGTGTGTGTGTATACATATATATATGTATACGTATATATATACGTATACATATATATATACGTAAATATTTAATTTTTTTAGGTGTTTTTTGTTTGTTTGTTTGTTTTTGAGACAAGGTCTCGCTTTGTGGTTCAGGCTGGCCCTCAGCTCAGCCTCTAACTCACATCACAATCCTCCTGCCTCTGCCTCCCGAGTGCTGGGATTACAGGCGTGAGCCACCACGCCCGGCACTGTGGTATGTGGTACTGGTTGCTGCTGGGCGTGAGTCTCCACACCCAGTATTGATGTAGTTATCGAGGATCGAACCTGGGTTCGTGTGCTTGCAAGACAGGCGCCGGAACAACTGAGCTAAATCTCCAGCCCTGCTCTTTACAAATTTGATTAAAGTAGTAAAGTCCCCAGGAAAAGGTGTAACAGTGGTTATCTGCTGACTGACTGGAGAGTATAATTATGAATAAATATAATCTGGTACTTTTTTCAGTATTCAGCCTATGCAGCTCTAACAAAAACAGGAGGAAAATACACATCCACGGAGCCTGTCTCTGCCCCAGGGATGGCTTATTTCTATTCTGGTAATGTTGCCTAGTCTGGCCCCTGCTTATATGTTGATAAAAGGTGAAACATGGCTTTAAAAATGTTTACATAAGATCAGAAACCTGCTTAACAGCCTGTAAGATAGTTAAGTCATGAATTATATAATATCGTTGTAAAATAATTTATTCAGAGAGGTGAGCCTTAAACAATCTGGTTAGAGCACTTACATTCTCTTTTAAGTGATAGAAAATAACCATTAAGTTCTTTGACTACTGTTTTGAATTTCTGTCTTCAGATGGTGGCAGTTTTGTTGAACAGGGAATCACAATACTTTACCTATTCTAAGTTTTGCAGAAAATTCTATTTGAATTTTGAACTTTGGTGGTTTTAAGACAGAAAAATGTTAGTCATTAATTTGTCACTTTCTAAATGGCATATAAACCATGAAATACAAGTCATACTGTTATATAATAGTTTTTTCTCTAATAGTAATTTTTAAGTTTATATGTAAAAAAATGAATCGCATTTTTATTTAAAAAAAAAAAATTCAAGCCAGGCACTTAAGTGCATGACTGCAATCCCAGCACTCAGGAGATGGAAGCAGGAGGATTGCTTTGTGTTCAAGGCCAGCATGAGTTACATTTGAGTTCAAGGCCAGCCTACACAGACCCTAGTAACACCCTATTTTGTTTTGTTTTGTTTAAAAAGCAAACAAAATGTACCTAACCGTACTATTCATAAATTTTTCTTAGTGCTAGTTAGATTACTAAATTTGAACCCAGCCATCGCCCTGCTAGGTATATACACACAAGAATTAAAAGACTCATATCACAGTGACATATGTGCACCCATGTTTATAGCAGCCCAATTTGTGATTGCTACATCTTGGAAACAACCCAAGTGCCCATCAACTGGAGACTGGATAAAAAAGCTGTGGTTCTTCTACAAGGATGGAGTATTACTCTGCCACAAAACATGATAGGTTTGAATCATTTCTACTTAAATGGACATACTTTGAGGATATCCTCATAAGTGAAATGAATAGGTCACAGATAGGTACATATCGCATCTTTTCTCTGATATGAGAAAATAAAGATGTAAATAAGTCCTAGAATTGTATGTTATATATTGTGAAATAGAAAATGCTCAAAGTAAAATAGGATGAAGGGGGGGAAATAATGAGATTATAACAAAAAAGTAAGGAAACAAATTTTATGTATATGGGGGGGTAGGGTGGGTAGGGCTATGGGAATAAATGAGAAGTTATGTCTTATACTGGTACAAATCCCCATTATGGAGTACAATCATGTTGCATGTATGTAATGTACCAATAAAGATTAAAATAAATAAATAAATATCTGTTCTCTAACATAAAAATATTTTGAGGGGTGCTTAATTCTTTCAACAAAGCCCATTTATTATTATTCTAGAGGAGTAAATGAAATTAAAGAGAGTAAACACCATAAACACATAAGTAATGAACTAACACTGGTAATGTTTTAAATATTACATCTAAGGAAGATAATTAGCACACAAAAACATGTCTACTACATAATTACAATAAATTTTAATTTTCATCAAAATTCTCCAATAAAATTATTTCAAGTTCTCAAAGCACACTGTAACATACATTGGGTACAACTCTATATCAGGTATCCCTTAAAAAATAATTTGTACACTACAGAGGCAAAAATGTATGCCTCCAAGCTAATCATGTTTTCTTTTCAAAGAAAACAGACTGAACTATTAACTGCTGCAATCAAATAACCCGTTCTTACGACCACCCATGACTTGATGAAGGTTAGCATAACCTAACTCAACACTAAGCACTTCGGAATGCAGAAAATTGATTTATGGAAAACAAGCCAGAGAAGCATTCGTAATACATAACTGATGCAAGGCTCTGAATTTACTAGCACTCAGTAGTATAAGAATTCTCCAACTAATCAGGTTATCAGAGATAAATAATTTTCATTTCTAAAAGATATTATTCCCAATCTTATATTTGTTCTGTTTTTCCACATAAGTAATTACGTTCGCCAAGCAAAAGTATGAGCTGGAACGTGAGTGTACTGGTTTCAAATGGCTTCCCTTATGTACTATAATTTCATTATGATTGTAGGAAATTAAAAGGACATTATCTAAATATATTTCTATGTGGTTGAGAAAGAATACAACTGATTGTGATAAACCAGTTGAAGAAAAGTTACCAAAAGAACATTACAGATTTTCATGGCAGAAAAGGCAAAGTCTAGCCAAACCACTGGGAACTGGAAATCTGTCAGCTAGAAACTGAAAGCTTTTGTCAGCTTTCCTATTGCAGGAACATGATACTCAACAGCCACAACTTTAAAAAAGACCCTTTTAGTTTAGTTCAAGGTTGCAGGGGATGCGTTACATGGTCAGCTAGCTCCAAGGCTGAAAGTTCACGAAAGAACAAAGGTCCTCTGCGCACAGTGACCGAGAAGCAAATGAAGGCACCAGTACGATTCAGGATTTGGCTCAGGGACCATCATAGTGCCCCTTCGATTATTACTGAATTATGGCTTCCTCCTCTCATTCTTTGGTTTGGTTGGAGCCTATACTGCCCACGGACTATTTTCCCAGGGCCTGGTGGCTTTGTTCCTGACAGCTAAATTAGGACTCTCTGAGACCCTTCACTAAAAGTCTAAAATACAATAGAGTTGGTCCACATCATCTGCTATGAGTGAGCTGCTTCTGATTGAACCTGTCTGGAAAAGGTATGTCCAAAGAAACCACTGTGGCAGTTTATCCTGGCCCTTTGGCAGAAGCTAAATGTCAAGGCCCCTCCCAAGTATTGGTGGGTAGAAAATTCAATTTAATTTGATGCTGCAAACACAACAAAACTTCCCATGTTTTAGGCAGACAGTGAAAAATAAGTCACCTAAAATCTTAGAAAATTCTAAGGCTACCTCAAGTAAGATGGGCTGTGGAAATCGAGATTACGCATTAAACAGCCATGAGTGAGAGCAACATTTAGAGATGAATTCTTTTCCCCATTATTTCCTCAGACTACAAAGTTTAAATTCTAAAACTTTGAGAGCCTTTCTTGGGCTTAATTTGGTTTACTCTAGGCTTTCACTATATAAGTAATCAAACTTGAGTATTCCATTCTACTTTAATAACAAATAATTAGGCCAAGGATTTAGCTCAAATGGTACCACGCATACATCTGAAGAACAAAAGTCTGAGTTTGAGCCCCAGAACCACCAAAAAACAAACAAAACAAAACAAATAAGATTGACCCAAGAACCTCTTTATGCAAGTCCTGCCTCTGATGTCCATGACCGTCCACCCAGCTGGACCGTGATCGCTTCCATCTTGGGATTTTACCTCTTCTTTACTTTTGCTTGGAATTCCTACCTCACTTTCTTTTCTAAAACACAGCTAAATCTCAGGATCTATTCTAAAGTCTTATTTCCTACCTTGTCAGCTCAATTAACTGATTTATTCTTCTCATTTGTTTAACAGGATATAAATACAGAAACATGAGTAGGTTAGGGTGTTACAGGATAACACCCATTATATATTTATGACACATTTTTGTAATAGAAAAATCTGCAAACCTTTTAGTCTTCCTTCTTAAGAACCTATAATCAGGTGGAGGGGTTCATAATGTCCACTTTGAGAGAACAATAATCAACTTTGCTGCCAGAGAGGAAAGAATGTAAAGTACAATGCTGGCTCATGAGATTACAAGTGGGTTGACCAGTTACTCAAATAATATGCCATCAATGTGGATTTAATGTTGGACACTGGGAAAGTGCTTATGACTATGAGAATACGATAAAGGAAAGGAAAAGAAAATCTGTAGAACTTAAATTCTTAAATCTTTTAGCCAGCAAGTGCCGGGCGTGGCTCACGCCTGTAATCCCAGCACTCGCGAGGCAGAGGCAGGAGGATTGTGATGTGAGTTTGAGGCTGAGCTTAGGGCCAGCCTGAACCACAAAGCAAGACCCTGTCTCAAAAAAAAAAAAAAATCTTTTAGCCAGCAACTACTTTCCCTCAAAACTTTATTAATGAGAAAATAAACCATCAAATATTTAAGCCATTGGATTTGGAAGAGGGGGCTTTTCTGTTACGTAAAGAGCACAGTTCTGAACTGATTTTTGGCTCCTCTTTTTCATATTCTTGTTGTACTAAGCAGGCCTAAACAGCACAAGCTATCCACATCTTGTCCAACAGTAAAAATATTTTGAAAGTACCACTTATTTTCAGTTATGGTCCTAGAGAATTGAGATTAGGCAGCTCAAAGGCCAGACAATTTAATTTCTCTACCATTTTACCTTCTCGCTTACTCTAACATAGGGCTCCTATTTCAGGTTAAAAGTCGGAGATCAGCAGTTGTTTTGTTTGATCTTGCTGGATCATAAGATGTTATAAAGAAAAAAATGGGGAGCCGTGTTTAAGTCCAAGGCCAGGGGCACAGCTTTCGGCTCTCAATAAGAATGAAGACTGGCGATCAGGGACTTAGTTGAGTTGTACCACACCTTCCTTGGAGGCACAAGGGCCTGAGGTGGACCCCTGGTACCTCAAAATATAAAAATGAACATAAATAAATAAATAACCTTTAAAAAAAAAGAATTAAGACTGCTAGATTTCACTTGTCTTATTCTTCCATCAATCTCTTCACAAGTGATTATTTTTTGAAGGACAATTAAATCATCTACTGAGAAACATTTAAGGCAAATGACAGAGATGATCCACTGGAAATCTATGGCCGAAGTCCCTCTTATATGCCAACTCTGTAGTGTTTCCAGGTAGGTTAATGTCATCTGCATTTGATAACAATGTCCAGCATCAAAGTTTAAAGTTCTGTATGCTCCTGAAATTTATTCTTACATATAAAGGGTGTTATATACTGAGATTTTTCTCAATGTTTTGACTAACATCAGCCTGTATATACTTAAACCTAATAAACACACACACATGGACACAACCCCTTTATACCAACTGAAGGGAAAATATTTTGAGGCAAATATTTCCTTGATTTCTATGAATACAAATTAATACATTTTTTGACTTGCTAAAACAAGAGTTTATTTTCTTGTTTACACTTGATCTTAGTCAAAAGGCTGAGAAGTGATTATTTTCTTATGTAAACTGAAACATAGCACAATGAATTAACTGTCCACATTTGATGTAAACGTTTTTTCATGGTACTCTGCGATAGTGCTAAATAGGGTTTCCTAAAATAGCCGTGACTTTGTGAAGCCCTTGTGTCAGTACCCTGCCTATTCATAGATGGCCCTGTGTTGGCATAAGTGGAGATGCTGCTAAAGTTGCCAGGAATACTTGCCATGGTCCATAGGAAGCCTGGGCTTTGTGCCAAGGAACTAGAGCTGGAAAAGTCATCGCCAGGCTTCCCAGAGAATTACAGAAGGATTACTCCATCCTGTGGGCGGCTCTTTTTCCACAGCTATCCATGACAAGAGAACTCTCTAAACACTGGTCCTCTGCCACTGTGTCCTGCTAGCAGTTTTCCCGCTCCGAGGAGAGTGAGGTTCCCAAGCCTGACAGGTCCGCACTGAGACGGCCCCACCGGTCTGTCTCTATGGGGTTTTGCTGAGATGTCCACAGGGAAGCAGCCAGATCAGAAGCGCCCAATACTGCTCTCAGAAGCAGCCATGCACAAGACACATAAGGTCACGTACAAGGGACAGGGCAGAATTATAAGCATTTGTGGTAAATATGCTGTCACCACAGTGAAAAATTACAGAGATGCATTAAGCTGATGGATCATCTGGCAATAAACACACCCTCATTGCCTCTTCAGTCTTCACTCTGGAACTGTCCCCGCCTGACCCACAGGCCAGGGTCTTCACACCACCCTTCACCTCCAAATTACTATCATCGATAAAGTACAAGACAGTCCGTGTCATCTCTCCTGAAGCGATCTCTTGGAGAAAAAGTAAAATAAGGGAATTTCAGTCCCTTTCAGTTTGCTTTTTTTTTTTTTTTTTAGTTTATTGGTACATTTAGGTTTCTATAGAACAGCCAAAGGACGCATGACTCTGGCACATACAATTACACACAGTTCTTGTGGAACCCACAGCCAGAGACAAAAACAGTAAAGATTTCAGAAGGCAATGAGACAGACTCCCATCACATGACGCCACAGGTGTATGATGCTATTTGCAAACTTTATAAATATTAATCATACACTCTAGCACATTCATATTTCCTAGTATTGTTTCCAAATATTTCTTGTACATACTGAAAATAGCTTTTCTTTCCTGGAATTTAACAGTGATATTACTTTTAAATTTGTTCCTGAGTCTGCATTCATCAGTTTTTAAGGTTTTCTTTTTTCTTCCCCTTGGAGATGTCAAAATTTATCGTTTCTAAATTTGGAAGGGTGAAGGAGGAGGTAAAACTCCTTATTAAAGCACTTTATGTAATTAACTGAAGTTCAGTCAGAACAACAAATAGAACTTGAGAGTTCTGCACAGTAACTACAGATGATTCTTTGTCTCTGTCCCATAGGTGCATAGCAAGGCTAACCCCAGCCGCAGTGCTCTGCCCTTGTCTATGGAATGTGAGGCCGAAATCTCTTTCATTAAATTCCCCTGACATAAGATAACCTACACGACAGTTAGTAAGGAGAATCAAGCATGAACTAGCAGTTCATAGGTAGGAACTGTGAAAGTTCTGAGGCTTGGTACTAACTGGAAGCTAAATTTTGTATTAAATGCTAAAAAGACACTTACTTATATGCCAAATAGTAGTGATAAAATAATTCTTTGTATTAACCACCCTCAGTGAAGTGGTTCTACCGGGCAATGTTTAGTAACTGGTGCAGCCTGATTGTGGATTTAAATTAAAACCACACTTGCCAGTAGACAGTAGCACAAAGGAAAGAGCAATGAGGACACTGGGCCTCCTAATGTTCTGTGTGTGCCCTCACCCAACCTCCTGATATCATGCAGCTGTTTCAGAAAGTACAGAAGAAACTTCCCCGAGTGTCACAACTTGCCATCGGCCTGGGCACGTGGGCGACAGAGCCACCAAAGCAGATTACATAATTTAGGCAACGGGCCTAGACCGACATCAGAAGAAACAGGACCTTGCAGAATTTCTAGTGTCTAAAACAGTGGATTTGGGTGAAAATGAGAAAAGTGATTTGATGTACACAACAGGGTAAGTGCATGAGGGCAGCCTTGTGGGTTTTACTTAAGCCTGGATATCCAGCAAAGCTCACGGTTGAGAAGAAGAAGGGAGGACAGCAGGGAGGGAGGGAGGGAGCTGTGAGGTTATCCGATTCTTTTTCGGTTCTGTGATTATTTCCCAGAGTGTGAGATGCTTTGGTGGGCGGTCGAGGACATCATTTTAGGTGGTTACAGGACATGAAAAACTCTAACCTGCGGAGTGAGGAGGTTTTCCCTTCAGAAGGTCCTAATGTGAAGGAGAAAATCTCAGGGTGGTGCCCTCAGCCCTCAACACCTCTTCATTCTTGTTTGAACTCAAGGGGCTATCCTTAAGCCCTGATCTTCCAGGTAACACCACCCAGCTAAAATGTAAACTTTAGTTTTTACCCGACCTATTTTTTAGAAAGATATTTAATTTTCGAATAAGTGGTAGTAATCGAAAATATCCTCTTAAGATTATTTACTTAAAGCACAAATGGAGTTGCTTTAAAGCAAAATTATAGGCACACCATAAAAGAGATGTATGTATCACCTTTACTGGAATTATGTGAGCAGATGTATCGGGTGACCCTACACACAGGAAGTCCCCTTGGGGACCCTGCTCTGTCCTATCAGTGGAGCCTGAAGCCAGCTGTCGCAGCCTCTGGAGGTCGGAGCCTCCCTGAGCAGCCTGGGCAACCTCTGGCCCCCAGCCACAGCCTCCTTCACAGACACTGCGACCGGACAGCAGTCCGCCAGACAGACCCAAACACGGGCCACAGTTTCCTGAGGAGCAACTGAACTGCAAATAGAAACATCACATTTGCCAAAGTCTGCCATAAATGTGGAGTCTCACTGAGACACAACGCTATTTCATCACTTGAGCTCCCACTTCTAAGCTGATTTAGAAATATTACATTACTAAGCTAATGACTTAATGGTCTAAGAAGTAGCAGAAATTGTAAATTGACAAATCAAAAGCCTGCTAGGAACCCTTTTGGATGGTCATTTGAACCCCACCACAAGCAACTGATGACCTCTCAAACTGGACTCCGCAGCAGCAGCCTGTACCAACCAAACGAGGAGCCTCAAGCTCTACAGCTAACTTGCAGAGTTAACACGACCTGCTAACAGATGACAATTAATTTCAAACTTTCAAAAAGTAAAGATAAAAAAGGGCTTAGAAAAAAATAATTTAAAAAAAGATGAGGTAAATGTAAAAAAAAAAAAGGGGGGGGGCTTAGAGCTGAAATTCCTCAAGCAACTGCTAATGATATGTGTCATAGAATGGTCAGTAAAAATACTGGTTAAATACCAAAAATGCTAACTTTTCCATGTTTAAAAATGTACAAATCTAAGTGTTAGAGTAAAGGCCACTTAAATGAAATGAAATCTACTTGGTCATCAAAATGGGCTCTAATACTTTTCATTTTTACAAAAGATTGTTTTACCTGCAGATCTCTAAAAGCATGCATAATTAGAGACCCATATAACTTCACTGCAAGAAAGACACTATGGTGAATTTTCTTTACCATTGTTAATAACCCACTTGACCTGATTCCTTTGTCTCTCCTCCTTCTAATATTATTGGCTTTTAGCCACTCACAATAATCAAAGCTGGTATTTATTGGATTCAACAATTTCTCAATAATGAAAACTTTACCCTTGAGGTCCAAAAAGTACTAGACAAAAGCAAAACTCACTCATCAGTAGAATCCAAACACTCTCACTTCTTACATCTTTACCAGTCACTAGAAGCCACTTGTGCATTTTCCTTAATGACTAAGCAACAAGAAGACCTAGGATACACATCCTTATGTTCTGGAGTCACTGGAATACTCTTCTATTTAAAATCAAACCTAGTAATGTTGAAATACTCTTTAATGATAAAATTCTTTGCCTCACATGGATGCCACTGTACAATAACTCCTACAAAAATACTTTCAGCTTCCTGGAAAAGCGACATGTAAATAAAGCACTATTGCCATAACATCTCCCTTAATGATCTAGAAAAGGCAGTAAATAGCAAGCTGATGGAGTCACAGATGGCACTAAAGGGAGAAGTGTTGCAAACATCGCTAAAGGCAGGAAACATTATGCAGAAAAGACCTAGCGTGCTTAAATAAAAACAAAGCATTTTCACCTTTATGCAGGAAAAGAATGGCATTTTTAAAGTGCCCCAAATATGCTGTCCAGCTCACATGCTACAAGTAGCCTGTAAAAACATGCCAAAAAGAATGACTTTCAATTCTTCAGAATCAACTAACATGCCAACATAATGTACTCTGGGGGGTGGCAATGGCATGAATGTGAAGAAACAGATTCAAATAGAAAGAAAACCCAGCAGGTTTTCCTTTAAAGGTACGAAATAAAAGTTGACGTTTGTATGTTAATGATTTTGAATGAAGGCAAGTTCCATGTAGATGGCTTATGCCAGTAAGTCTGCTTCATCCTACGTGGCCTTATAACCTGAAATATGTCCTCCGCTCAGGTTCTGCATATGAACCATAACAGAAATAATGCACTGAATTCCATGCTTTGGGTTCCCAATGGCTTCAAGTTTATCCTCTGCTTCCCAGAGCACCTAGCATGACACATGTGGTCAGAAATTAGTACATAACGCAGTGACAGAATGCAGTAGACCATGGAGATCATCATGATGGTCATGATTTTATCTTCTGTGCTTTAACCCTTCGGCAAATTTAAAGTAGAAACATTTCATGTCAGAGCATTTTTATTCTCCCTGGGATCCCTCTGAGTCTATTGATTGGTTGTTTCTCTTGATCGAGTGATGATAGTTGGTGATTAGAAGGCTGCGAACACCCCACAGATGATCTCTTCTCCTGGGAACCAAACTCCCTCACTTGTGATTTGTGATCAACGTCTCTAAGTCACTGACTTGTGACTCAAGACTCCTTCCTGTGAAACAGGCCTCTGATGTTGGTGCTGATCAGACTCTGTGCCACTTACCTTTGTGACCCCAAAAAATTGTTTCATGGAGAAAGTGATCAGAAAGAACATTTTGATGTCAGTACCCTGGAACTGAAATATGGCACTAAATCCAGCATATGACAGTAAGTTCAATAAATTCATCATTGGTTTTTCCATGTGAATGAAACTAAAAGACTTGAAGTTCGAGTCTTCATATATAGCTCCATGGTCCAAGTGACTTTTACACAGTTTCATATCCACAGTGCACTCTACTGGCAAGACTTAGTTCCTGTCCGTGTCAAACTACAAGATAGAAAAAAAAAAGACTTTTTCCACAGAGTTCATGTGCCAGGTGAAAAATCAGGGATTCTGAGTCAGGCATGGTGGTACATTCCTATAATCTTAGCACTCTGAGAGGCTGAGGCAGAAGGAATCCTAATTCAAACCCAGGCTGAGCAGTTGGTGACTAAACAATATCCAGACTCAAAGGGACAGACAGACAGACCAGGCTAGCTAGCTAGATATGGCTATAGCTCAGTGTGAAGGCCCTAGATTCAATCCTTATTACAACTTGTCCCCCCAAGAAATCCCAGGGGCTCTATATGTCTACCACTGAGGACAATGAGCAGTCTCTGCTTCAATTAAGAATCATATTTCCATATTCAAAGGTTGCTAATCTAAAAATTATTATACCATTAGTCTTCTGTTAATATAAACATTGATTCTCAATTATTTAGTCAACATAGATTCTTTGAACTGGATACCTCAGTGACTTTGTTTACTCCTCAAATTTAAAGAATGTTACTTCATAGTTTTATAGTTCATTTTCCACAGTAATTTTTATTTATGCTATCAGAAAGTGTAAGACATTTATGAAGCTATTAAAAAGCACATTTAAATCTTTCCCTTCCTCCACTAAGTTTTTTGCCTTTTTTTTTTTTTTTTTAAGGTTTTTTGAGACAGGGTCTCACTTTGTGGTTCAGGTTGGCCCTGAGCTCAGCCTCAAACTCACGTCACAGCAATCCTCCTGCCTCTGCCTCCTGAGTGCTGGGATTACAGGCGTGAGCCACCACGCCCGGCACTGG
>PVIR01018792.1:0-17228 GCA_004026965.1 Petromus typicus | reverse complement strand
TGCCTTTTTAAGAAGAGAATTTGGGGGCTAATCAGCCAGTCACTTTAGTCATGAATACTTTACCACATTAAAATATATATGTGTGTGTGTGTTGTGTGTACACATATAGATAATGCTTTGATATGTGACGTGTGGTCAAAAAGTACGTTAATGTTTAAATTTTTAAAAACTTTATTGTAAAAGACACATTGCCATTAATCCCCTCAAACCCCCTGACCACGTCACGCCCACCTCGCCCCTCACTCTTGCCACTTTCCGCAGCGGTTCTGCACACGCCCTCTCGTGAGTCTCTCAGCTGCCCTATCACGAGTGCTTCGGTGTCCTGTGTCACCTCCCCACCTCTACCGCGCATCGTCTCTTTGACTGGAGGGCAGAACCCAGAATTCACACGGTGCCGGATCCGCTGAATAGGCGCGATGTGGACACACTCGGATGTTTTCATGAGCCTGCTTTTCCTTTGGACACATTCATTGCATCTTTTTCACACCTTGTAAATACGCTCATGAAGGAGGAGTTCCAGAACTGCTTCAAAAGCCAACGAGAAAGATGGAATAAGTGTGTTCAAGAGGGAGCCATATTCTTAAGGAGATTCCTGGCAATATTCATTTACTGTAATACTTTTTTCTTTGGCAGTACTAGGGTTTGAACTCAGGACCTTGTGCTTACCCGGCAGGCATGACGCCACTGAGCTACATACCTTGCCCCACAATACTTTTTAATATAGACATTCACTATATGCTTTAATCATACCTCACAGAATATCACTTTTACAAATAATGTTTCACTTAATTTGCATTCTTAGTCTTCAGAGAAAGAAAACCAACAATACATATAGATGCTTCCTGGCTTTTGTTTAAGTTACATCCCAGTAAGAGTCTAATTAGGTTGGGAGTGAAAGACGCATTTACTGTACCTAGCCTGCTGAACCTTGCAGCTTAGCAGCACAGTAGGGCTGGTATCGTTGTTCACCTTGGGACCCCGCTGCTGACTGGGGCGGTCTGCTGCTGCTCGGCACCGTGAGATGACCACACTGCATATTCCATGCCAGGACACAGAGAAAAATGCAAGTTTGAGGTGTGGTTTCTACTGCCTGTGTACCACTTCTATCCCATCCTACAGCTGAAAAGTAAGTTCAACCACTGTAAAGTCAGGGATGGCCTGAGTGTATCTATATCAAATGAGATCCACCAAAAAGAGTTAGACTCTCAGGGGAGCTGCTGGTGTCGATGAGGTCCAAAGCACTCAGTGCTCTGCAAAAATTCCTCTTGCTACGGTAGCCAGCCTTTCGTTCTAGGCAGGTTCTCAAGTGTCAGGACAAGGCCCACTGTGCTGTGGAGGGAAACCTGCTTGCTTGAAGTGCACCACTCACCAGGTTAATCTTACCCATAACCTCCTTCGAGTTGACGTGGAACTTAACCACCCCTTTGAGGGCGTGGAACCAGGCACATTCTGCTGAAGTAGTGGCTTGTTGTTGGTTATAACTCTTAACCAGGAGCACTAATCATTGCACAGCCATTATTTAGATTTAACAATAATCATAAAAGTCTCTTTGGTACACTTCTAGAAACTGGAAAAACTATTATAATAACAGAAACTCAAAATTCTGAAAATCTTAACTAAATATGAGACTTAACTGGAAAGACAGCAAAGATGCTAACACTCTAAGGAATTTTCCTTGAATGTAGCAGGTGATTACAGTTCCTTCTTCAAGGTTAACTTCAACCTAAATTTAAAAGATTCCTCTAAAGCCTCTATGCCGTGGCCTGCACCTTTACTGTCTGTGTGTCTGCTGAGGTCATACCAAGCATTTATGATCAGTTTGACCACACACACTTTTCTGTTTTTCTCAAGTTATTCTCATAGTAAACAATGAGGCTATTTGAAAAATATTTCTAAGAAATGTAGCTAAATAACAGGAAACCCTACGCTAACTTTGGGAAACTGTACAAACGGGAAACTCTGGTCCTTCACGATGTGGGAAGTGAAATGGCTGGGGAGAAGCGGGCATCTGCCGCCATAAAGAGCACACACGACACTGCTTCTCTCTACAATCACAGTGGTCGCAGAAAAACTGAGTGCCCCAGCCAGGAGGGAGACGAGCCGTCGCTGCCTGGGGTGACTTTCTACATTGTGCTGTGGCTCCTTCTGCTCCCACAGAGATGAGAGTAAGTCTGACCTCCTCCTCCGGTGGGCCTGATCAAGCCAAAAGAACTTTCAAGACAGGCCTCAACTTGTAACTATCCAGAAGGAGATTTTGATTCAACTATGAAGCAAACTGCACATACTCTGAAACTGCAGTCAGCCCAGACCCAATGTCTCTGCATTTAAACAACTGCAAAACCAAAGGAGTCCATGACTCCAAGTCCAGTAACATTTTAGATGCACACGGACTGGTCTATTATTCATCAGATGGAACAAGATTTGCTCTGCTTCTGAGAAAGAATGAGATAAATGCATTTATGTCAATACTCCACCGATTTACCGTGTCCCTTGTCCAGAGTGTTCTCCATTATAGTCATGTGTTTATAAGCATATAATAATAGATCCAAGTAATGTTATGTACCTTATCATTGTGGTCTTCACTGCTCCGAGTAATAAATTTGTTAACTCCCATCAGTTATAACCGGCAAGAAGAGAAGGCTCTGGCCTCAGTTTTAACTCCAGTAACTTAATTCCTGAAAGGTTAAAATCTTGGCCTTTACACCAGGCAAACTCAGATGCCTGTGATGAGGATTCAGACAAGATCTTAAGGATCCCAGCACAGACTCAGACTCCACCACCGAATTCCTTTCCACCCTTCACGGTGCCGCCAAGTTCTTGGCACATGGAAGACTCTATGGTGAACACTCCTGTGGTCTCTCAGGGAGAAAAGCAGCCGAATCCAAGAGAGGGTTTCAACCTGAACTACTGAACAGCATCTTCTGCTCTGCGTTCTCTCAGCCCCCACACAGCAAGCCCCGCGTGCACGTGAGGCTGAGCACTTACGGGGCAAAACGAATGCAGTCAGTGCTTACACCATAGGTCCAGACACCCGAACCTGCACAGCCTTGAGCGACAGCGCCTTGTGTCCCAAACAACACACACAGCCCACGGAAATTCTTTCCATTGGGCCCCACAGCAGAAATAAAAGCAACTGAGAATTCACAGCTTCCCAGGAACAACCCTAATATGTTTATGATGAGGCTGGCACTTGGCTGTCTCGCCACCAGGCAGGTGAACCCCCCGAGGTCTATGCAGCACTGTCCCTCTGGATGGTTTTTATTCACTGTCTCAGTAAAAAGACTGATACAAGTGATTCAATCCATCTGTACAGATGGGACTGCCATGCAGGTACCACCGGTGAGTCAAGCCAGTGGCAACATATTAAGCAAAACCCACAGGACAGAAGAGTGTAATCAACCCTGAACAAATGGGCACCTCCGGTTTATGACTTACAGTGTCTCCAAGGCCCCACCAAAAGCCTGAAGCGATGATTCCCTGGAACTTCTCTCTGTGTCATGAACGTGCGGGGCTTCTTCCCTTTCTGGCTCTGTCTTTTCAGTTCTACCAGTTTCCTGAATAAATTTCCCAGTAAAACCTGTTCCTAGGAATGAGTATTCCTCTAAAGGTCAGCTGCAAGGCTCTGCATTCACTGCAAGGCATAGCTGTGTCAAAACAGGTGGCTGTTCCCAACCATCTACAGCTACGGGGAGAATGATCTGGGAGAAGATACTCACAGTCTACACCAGTGATGGCGAAGCCAGCTGTCCTCTGTCCCACGTGACAAGAGTCATGGCAGACATACTTGCACATACTTTCTGCCAACCATGACCTCCTATGATGCCTATCGCAACTTTCTGAGCTTAGGATATTATTATCATCTCTATTTTTAAGCCAAAGAAATGAAGGGATTGCCCAAGTTTGCAGAGCCCATAAATGGCACAGGTGGGATTCAAACCCAGAGCCTTTGCCTCTAGAGTGTATGCTGTTAGCCTTCACGGCAAACACCTGTACAGAGTTGTCTAAGTCACACGACCTATAGTTCAAAGAAGGTGGGAAACAAACTCCTTCACAGTCTGCTACAGGCTCTCCACTACGTCAAACTCCAGCTGCTCGTCACAGTAACATTTCATCTTTAACTTTAACCTTTCCTGACATGACACCATGGTAAAATTATATCCCCAAATTACATCTAAGTAATTACATTCCTGAGTATAATTTTCTTTTCCTTTCATTGTATGAATTTCCCTATTTTCCAATCAACTTTTCATTTTTATTTTGAATAGACCTCAGCTCCTTTATCCTACCAGATTAAAGAGAGACCCTACTAAATCTTGATTTTTGAATTATTGTTGAAAGTGTCAATATACACTTGAATGTACAAATAAAATGCTGTAGTATCATACTTCCTCTGGAAAACATTTGACATTCTAGGTCAGAAGATTTCATCTAAGTAATAAGAAAAATGATAATTTTTGGGTAAATGTGTCTTTGGGAAGTTTTAAACTCTATTCAACAGCGATATCTCAGAGGGAGATTTAAAAAAAAAAAACTTTAGTAAAAATGCTGTGAATTCATGGACATAGATAAGCTTACAAATACCCTATGTCACCATTACAAATGATTGGCCCACCATCATCTCATTTCACTTTGCAAGAAAGTGACGCTTCCTTGGTGCACGGGTGCAAGACTCGGGTCTATGGGGCACAGGCTGGTTGCTTTATGCTGGGTGAGTCACTTGTGGGCAAAATCTTGTGGCTGAAATCACGATGAAAAGTAGGTGGGATAAACCCAGTCATTCCTGTGCCTACACTCATCCTGAAAGTAAATTATTCGTCATCAAGAGGATATTTTCTGATAGAATGGAGAAGCCCTGTTTCATCAATATCTCAAATATAGAAAGCAGCCCCACCAATGGCCCTTGTCTAGGAACAGGGCCTGGAAACTGAAAAGGGTCTCAGTGACGACACGTGCGGACGTCCGGAAACTGAACAGGGTCTCAGTGACGACACGTGCGGACGTCCGGAAACTGAACAGGGTCTCAGTGACGACACGTGCAGACGTCCGCCTCATCCGGAGATGCCTCGGTAACACACTTAGTCACTGGTCATCATCCTGAACACCTCCTCAGTTCAAATGCTCAAAAAGAGAAGGATTTTCAACTTTTCACCTGAGAAACACGACATCACTTCCCCTAGTTCTTTGTATGCCATGTATAAATGAGAGCTTGCATCAGAATGTGTTCCTGAATTAACAGGAAAAAACGTATTTAAAATTTTTCACTGGAAATAGAATAGAAATTAAACCAGTCAATTACAGAGATGTTTTAGCTAACAAGAACAATTTTTTCTCTTTCTTCAGAAAAGTATTCAAAAATAGCTCCTAAGTGCCTCATACCAGTAAAATAACAAGCTCTTATGAGGTAACATTTCCTCCACATTCTCTACACAGTCAGCCTCTGATTAATAACACCTGACAGTCTATTTATTGGCTACTATTCTAAAAGATGCTTCTATGACATCGCAATTAACAGATCATTTATTCATTACCCAATACAGATGTCAGCAGTAGAAGTATAAGAGATATTGGAATAACTCAAGTAATTTCCCTTCAAACAAAAATGTTTATAATAAACTAGACATCTCTCAACTTCAAGCAAGGAATAGTTTCTATCCCAGGAACGAGAACATCTAAGAAATTCTAAGGTATCATCACCAAAAGCATTAGTTATTAACGGATATGCATGACCTTCAACAACTATGGACAAATGAATAAATATTACATCTTTATATATATACATATATATATATACATATATATATATATATGTATGTGATGTATGTATTTTGTCCTACATTATGAATTAACTCTTTTTTTTTCTTTTTAGGTTTTTTGAGACAGGGTCTCGCTTTGTGGTTCAAGCTGGCCCTGAGCTCAGCCTCCAACTCACATCACAATCCTCCTGCCTCTGCCTCCCGAGTGCTGGGATGACAGGCGTGAACCACCACGCCCGGCACTGTGGTATGTGGTGCTGGTTGCTGCTGGGCGTGAGTCTCCACACCCAGTATTGTATGTGGATACCGGGGAATCGAACCCGGGCCCTTGCTCTTGCAAGACAGGCGCCGGAACCACTGAGCTAACTCCCCAGCCCATGAATTAACTCTTAACACATCAAAAGTAGCAAATGTTCTAAATTCCAGAAAAAGAGCACACTCCCGTCCGCGTCCACTTCAGATCCAGTCACAGCCTGTGCGGCACTGCTCACCTCGCTCTCCTCGCCGTGACCCTGCGGTCGTTCTCAGCTTTGTTTTCCCTGTGCAGGAGAGCATGTCCCTCTCCACTCCTTCCTCCCTTCTCGGCCTCGCCGTCCCCTCTCTCTATCTCCTCCTTCCCTTCCTGGACATTGCCTGAACCCCAGACATTTATTCTGAATGCTCTCTCTCTTATTAGGGTTTGGGAGAAAGTCTTCCATATTCAAATAAGACTGTCACAGTTAGATCATCGTTGAAAATGATTTATTAATGAGGGAGAACTTGCCCTTTTCTCTTGAGTTTTCCTTCTTTTGCCTTTGACGTGCATTTTGGCCCACAAAAACACCAAAGGATGTTTTTAGGCTGCCAAATTACCAAACATAGAATGCAGAATCTCTGTATGACACATATAGACTCTTTCTGAATAACAGATAGTGATTTGTGTCCATGGTAAATTCTTCCTGCAATTTTTCTCCCTATTCACAAATCCCTTCTTTCTACTTACTATTCCCTTTATTAAAATTTATTTAACATTGACAACTTTAAAGGGTTTCTTTTTCTATTGTCTGTGTAAGGATTTTGTTAAAGTTTTAGGGATACAGGATTTTTCTTTTTGGAAAAATATTTACTGAGTAAAACATGTGACTCTAAAAAAAAAAATTCAAATATTCACTAAAACCGAATTACCTACTTTAACATAGAAATTCTACTTAAAAGTATTCTTCTATCAATTTCAAATGGAACCAAAGAAAAAGTTAAGCTTATTTTTCACATGAGGTCAAGAAAGACTAATTCATTTTCTGAAGCAACTAACAAAACAGCTCTGCAAATTCAGACAAGAAACAGATTACAAAATACAACAGAATCGTAAGTCACCCAAAATTGAAGAGACCAGGTAAAAGTATAGGAGAAAGTCTAGGTTAAAAGTTCTCTAAGAACTTTTGCATTCTGCTTACCTCATAGACAAAAAGACTCAGACCCATGTCTTAGAAACCACCAAAGCTAAATTTAGTTAATCTTAGGAATAAATCAAAGCAAATACTTAAAATCCTAGCATTACTAATCAAACCAAGCTCAGATTTGATTACTGCCACGTATCATGGGAAATTCTGTTTTACTGGGTTCTATTCTACTAGCTTTTCTGTTTCCCCGGCTCTTTTCCTTCTGTATGTCATCTAAGCTCAGCAGGTAAAATAGAGAAGAGACAGCAACTTATTAAATACATCAGTGCCTCAAAGTTATACACTGAACGATGATTAATGTTAGCCAAAGAAAAGCTTGCTATGTGGGAAGATATTGTACTCCATAATACACAGGAAGCTTAAAGTACTTTTCTATTAAGTACTGAGAAAATCATTCATTATTTCTCTCTACATGGAATCCAGGAAAAACTTCTGAGCCTCAACAGCCTCCAGAATTCAGAAAACACAAAGGTCAGAAAAATAAGAGTGTCAAAAAGCAATTAAAGGGCCGGGTAGTTAGCTCAGTGGTTCCGGCGCCTGTCTTACAAGCGCAAGGACCCGGGTTCGATTCCCCGGTAACCACATAACAATACTGGGTGTGGAGACTCACACCCAGCAGCAACCAGTACCACATACCACAGTGCCGGGCGTGGTGGCTCACGCCTGGAATCCCAGCACTCGGGAGGCAGAGGCAGGAGGATTGTAATGTGAGTTGGAGGCTGAGCTCAGGGCCAGCCTGAACCACAAAGCGAGACCCTGTCTCAAAAAAACCTAAAAAAAATAAAAATAAAATAAAAAATAAAAAGCTATTAAATTCCTAGGCAGACTTTGTATTCACTCAAAGATAACTTGATAGGAATCATACAAAACAGTTGATAAGATGTTCAAGAATCAGTGCACAGGTACAACTATCTTCCAGTAATACTTCTTTGCATTCTGACGATGGGCTATGTCTGTAGACCTTTCCAAGCACAGAGGGCACAATGACAGGATATTTTACAAGATACATAGTATTTTCCATCACTGGGTAATCCTCATATTAACTCTTTTAATCAATAAGTGTTTGCTTCAAAAAGAGATACAAGAGGCTGACAAATTTTGAAAAAAAGAAGCACAAAGCACGAATCTACACTAAAGATATTAGGATACAGTTAAACAGAATGCCCAGTGTGTGTAGGTCAAAAACTCAAGTACATAAAGAGCTCAAATCAAGACTAGATGACATTATTAGCCGTTGTAAAACTTACTTAAAACATGGTCTATATAAGGTATTATGATAAATACTTCTGCCATTTTCCCCAATCCCTAAGTATTTGAATGATATGACAAATACAAGGGTCTAAGAATATTAGGGAAAAAGTGTTGTTACAATTTTTCAAATAAAAGGCAACCAAATGGGAAGATTTCCAGCAAGTTGATCAGCAGGTGATACTTTGTCCAGACTTAGAAAAACAGACAAAACCTCAACATAAATCAAAGAAAAAGTGTTTTCAGTTGAATAAATGGTACATCCAAAAGAACAAGTTCAGAAAAAAAAATAAGCACCCAGCAATTAAGTAGTTCAGCCTGTCCAGAGTAGAGATGACATTTATGATAAGCTGGACATTATACTTCTCAAAGTGAGACTCTGAAAGTATGGCCAGAATCAAACAGAAGTAGAGATTTAATGTAAGAATTGATCTTACAGAGGAAAAACCCAGAGGAGCTCAACAGAGAAGAGAAGGTTGGAGCCAAAGACTTAGAAAACCCTCCTTGGAGCCAGAGAAAGGAGAAAGATGAGCCAGTTCCCAGGGGTCATGAAGGAAGGTTCACCAGAAGAAATAAACAGAAGCTAACTCTTAGGGTGGGTACACTATGGAGAAGTGGAGAGGACAGGACAGCATGGGTGACAGCTCTATGTGCTCCAACAATTGTAGCCATGCAGCGCAGGAAATTTAGAGGACACCAAGATCTGACCAATTCCAGAACAAGCAATTTTACTGATATGAGCAAGAGAAAGATTTACAAAGATGCCATTAGGCTAAGGTGTAAAGATCTCTGAAGCTCACTAAAGAGCCTGTTTTATGCTGATGGCTATCAGAGCCACTAAAAGTGTTGGAGCAGGAAGTAATGGCAGAATTTCAGAGACAATAAGTGATCTAAGACACAAGTGGACCACATCCCTCCCTGTGACATCAACTTGATTGATTTCCATGGAAATCTTGAGTAGTATATCTATTGCTCATCCTCTAAGACCCTCAAGCATTTGCACGAACAGTGACCATTCCACTGCCCCAGGTCCTACTATGCTTCATCAATGAGTCCAAAGACTGGACAGGTTACATGGTAGGAGGGAGCTAACAAGTGGTGCCTCAAAAAGAGGGGGGCAAAGGATGATTGAGAGCCCATACCTACCTACTCACTGGCTAAGCAGAACCCTACCTAAGAACAGAGTGCCTTTTCCAAGAAGGAGGGGTAGAGAAATAGTCTTCCTCATCTCTTTCTCATAGACGAGGAAAGGAAATGGGGAAGCAGCAAGTTAAGGGGTGCCACGCCCCCGCCAAATAAGGCGTGACAAAATAAGGACTGGGGTCCCGGGCGGACGACCCCTGTGCTTGAGGCTTGAGGCTCCCCAGGCCTAGAGCCTGAGTTGAGTATGCTTCGCCAGGAGGCGCGCAGTTAGCCCAGCAGTATGTAAAAACAAGCCGCTTTCTCCCTTCTAAACTATTCTGTTTTTTCCCTGTGAACTGTTCTGTGCTTTCTCACCAAGCAAAAATAACATAAGCGAAAAACACCTTGTTAGACACAATAAGTTTCAGCTGAAATAAAATAACATGGCCACCTGGCAAAAATAAATTAATGCTCACATAAAATCTATGGGAACAAGATTAAAGAAACAGCAAAGATCCACTTCCTTAAAAAAGTTGTGTACAAAACACACTGATATATAAAGATTTTTGTGGTCATGAAAAAATCATCACTGTCTCACACGACCTTGCACAATGTCAAAATGATTGATCACTGTTCTGTTTCTGTTCTTATTTTTTCCTTGAACTTTTGTTAACCTGTAATAATCACCCTTATTTTGCAAGCCAAAAAATCATGTATAAAAAAAGGCTTCACTTCAGTAAAAATTACAGCAGCATCACAACCTCTCTTGTGTTCGTGTGTTGTCTGTCATCGCCGACTCTGTCCATTCCTGACTTCAGTGCTCCCTGGATCCCCACGCCGCGAGCGGTCCGTGGCAAAGGGGCTTGGGCAGGATCTGTAAGTTTCAAGACTTGGAAAAGACCAGGCATCCTCACCCCACAGCACCTGCTTTTCACGACTACATTTTACTACATCTTCATCCCCACTCTGCTCTTGCTCCTTTAACATGGCTCTTATGGGTTGCAACCCAAAAAGGCTGTCGACGCTCACACGTGTGGAAGGTGATGTGAGTGCGGGTGGATGAGCTGACGTGGAGCTTGGTGGAGTCCAGTCAGAACAGACAGCAGCTGCTCCACCACTGCGCCCCTGCCTTGCAACCAGCTGACTATGCAGTGCCCGAGAATGCCGCAACCGCCAAAGCAAACTTTCCTTAAATTCCACCTCTTGGGGATAATACCTCATATTTCTAATCAGTATGTGCACAAAAATATATCTTATGAAAAACTTAAACTTCAGGAAAGCAATGAATTTGATGTGAACTAACACTGACTATAGGAACACCCCCCACACACATACTTTAACTGAAATTCTATATTTAGTTTTCCTAATTTCTCAGTCGCACATGATGAAAAACCTTACCATAATTTAAACTTACCTGCAAACACTGCTGTTAAGAGAAGTACATTTTTAAAAATGCTTGTATAGAACAGAATTGGGGAAGGGAATGGAAAATTATTCTTGACACTGCTTCTAGAGAAATTTAACCGATAATTGGATGAAATGTTATCTCCAGAAATGTCATACATGTGTACAGTAGGCACTTAAACATTTCCTAAATGCCACTGAAATACTGAAAAATTTAAACATACTTCAAAAACAGGACTGACCTAGGGCCACCAAGTACAGAAAGACTCTGTACATTTATATACTAGATAACATTTTCATAAGATTATTATAGATAATATTAATCACAAAAATTAGGTATTGCACATAATTACCAATAGCAACTTGAAGTCCACCTGCCCACAAGAAAACTGAAGAATGGAAATGTGTTAACATATGTTTCCATGAATTTCTGCCTCTGGACAAGTTGGGTTAACAGGAACCAGATTCACCCTCCCAATGGAAAGAAGAGTCACAAAAACCAAAACAGACCAAAAATGTAATATAAAAAGGTGGCTTTTAAGACAGAATATCAGTTCATAACACACAGTATGACTATAACAAATATACTATGTGGACTCCACGATCACCCCAGTTCACTGCTCTGTGAGGGATTCCAGGCCACGGGACATAGTGACATAGTGACACAGAGGCTGGGACACGGTGGGAATGTGAGTCTGCACACAGGAATGACAAGCACCAGAAATAATAAATTCACTGGAAAATCTCAAAGGTTTTTTCTTATTATTTAAATATTTTCCACATGTTGTTGTCTACCTAAACAAAAATTATACACTGGGGGGCTTATGAGGTATACCACAGACAGAAGCAAAATATATGACAGCAATAGCTTAAAGGTCAGCAGGGGAGAACTAAAAGAATACTATTAAAAAATTATAATGTTTCATATGAAGGTTATAATACCATTTGAGTTAACATCATAAAATATGATATCCAAAGCAGTGTTTATAAATAATATAAGATCTTATCATTTTTAACATTTCAGTCCACATAATTCTTTATCATGGGTAGGTTTTATGTGCATTATAAAATATTTAGGAGCATCTCTGGATGCTATTCAGCAGCATTCCCTGACTTGTGACAAGTATAAATATCTTCCAACATTGCTAAATGAACTCTTAAAGGACAAATCAGAACTATTACCCTACCAATGCCACTAACGTAACAGAAGTCGTAACTAATCAGCAGTGAGGATAAAATTCAATAATGAAAACACCAATACAAAAGTAAATGAATGCAGAGGGAAAAGAAAATAAAGAAGGCATGGAACAAATAGAATAAAAGAAATAATAACTGATAACAATGATCAACTAAAATCTAATCTTATCAATAACATTAAATGTAAATTACTCAGAGTCAAATTAAAAGGTAGAGATTGTCAGTTTGGGTAAAACTAAGATTCAATTACATAGGCCTATTTAAAAAACCAATTTAGATTTAAGAACAAAATTAAATGGGAAAGGGTATATCAACATTAATCCAAGGAACACTAGAATGGTTATATGAATATCTGACAAGACAGACTTAAGATAGCAGATTATGACAGAAACTAACATTAATTTCAAAATAATCAAATGGTCAGATTGTTAAGTATATAATCTAAATGATTCTAATGACAGGTTTAAAATACATGAAAAAAATCACAACTAGAGTCAGCGATTTCAACAGCTCTAATAATTGATGCAATAAACAAACAGAAGCTCAATACACAGAAGATCTGAGCGACACAACGACTCAATCTGACTGACATCTTTGGGCCACTTGTGACATCAGATGCGTCAACTGCACGGTCCACACGAGTTTCAATTACATGGAGGACTATTTACCAAGATGGACAATATTCCAGTCTGGTGAAATGGAAACACAACATATGAAAACGTGTGAGACAGCACTGGAGTATTGTTGAGAAGAAAAGGAAAGCATGGGAATCTATGACTGAGAAGAAGAAAGACCCAAATAAATCACCTCAGCTACCACTTTCATAAACCAAAGAAAGATCCATTTAAACCCAACGCAGAATAACGGAAACAAGAAGAGGTGTGAAATCAGTACCAAAAAAAGTGAAAAACAATGCAATCGTCTTTTAGGAATATCAATAAAACAGTGAAATCTTCGTTTTTCTGCCTATGGCTGCCTGAGCAAATAAACCTGAAACTTGGGTCAACAAAGCCTCAAGGTGAGAGGGAAGCCAGCGACCAAGGTCATCAGATCGGCCTCTTCCTTCAGATAGATCTGATCCGAGACGCAAAGATATAGCGGAGGTTTTAAACTTAAAGACGTTATTCTTATTTTCTTGTGAACACATTTGTTTATATTCCGAAGGGGTAATGACTCAGAGACCTTGCCCTCTCCTCTCAGGTAAATTTTGTATGAATTGAGAAATTTTTTGTCTTTCTCTCCCAACATTTATGTAAGCTGCCAAGTTTAGATTTTTGCAGTTTTTCACCCCTCGATCAGACTTGAGCACAGGCTGGGTGACGTCTGTCTCTCTGTTTCAAGACAGGAGGGATGAGGAAAAGATCAATCTAATTATTGCTGTGTAATAAGAATCTGTCCCGACTCCAGAAACCTCACGTCTCCTTTCTGGATATTATGAATAAACACAGAGGTTCAAAACGTTTCAGCAACATTCTACAAATAATAAAAAGGTAATGAAGGCAAACTGCCGGCAATACTGAGAGGGCAGCTAAGCTGGAAGCACTAGGCGCTTGGATGGCACTGATACAGGACCTGGAGCCACCTTTGGGAAAGCGCTGCGTTGGGGAGCCCTCGATGCAGCCCAGGGAGCCCCAGGGGAGAAGGGCGCCCTCCCGCAACGTGGAGCACATGTCTGGGGTGTCCTGCCTGCAGTCCAGGGCACCTGCAGGGAGACGCCCTGCCCACAGCCGAAGGCTGCCAGGGGGTCCTAGAAACCACAGGGCCAGCAGGGTGGAAGGCGACTCTTTTTTTTTAGGTTTTTTGGAGACAGGGTCTCGCTTTGTGGTTCAGGCTGGCCCTGAGCTCAGCCTCAAACTCACATCACAATCCTCCTGCCTCTGCCTCCCGAGTGCTGGGATTACAGGCGTGAGCCACCACGCCCGGCACTGTGGTCTGTGGTACTGGTTGCTGCCGGGTGTGAGTCTCCACACCCAGTATTGTTATGTGGTTACCAGGGAATCAAACCCGGGTCCTTGCGCTTGCGAGACAGGCGCCGGAACCACTGAGCTAACTCCCCGGCCCTGGAAGGCGACTCTTAATGGAGGCACAAAGACAGACAGACAGACATGACTTAGCCAGGTGTGATGGGGCACACCCCAGCCTGAGCTCTGTGGAAAGGGCTTCAGAGGTGTGGGATTACCCTGGGGGAACGGAGCGCAGATCAAGAAAACCCTTTCGGAAATCAGCAAAGGCTGGCACAAGCCCAAACACGCGGCGCCCTCCCACCTCCACTTGGAGGGAAAGAGGCCAGAGCCACACCCACAGGAGAGCAGGGAAACCGGGCAGGACAGGGCCTACACAGGCCGTGCAGACGCCCAGGCCGCCACCCGGAGCAGGGCGGCTCAGTGAGCTGCGGGAGGAGCTGTGAATGGAGAAAGGAAGGAGAAAAGCACCTTCACGGAGATGACGGAAAGAGCCAGAGCCAGCATTCTACCCAGAATCCTCAGCAACACACGGTTTCTCCTCTTGTGCACACCGGAAGAGCTCACCGGTCGAAAGTGGAGTTTAGAATAAACAGGCCTGAGATACGCCCTACTTGTGTGTGTTTCTAGCGGTGTGGCATTTTCCTTCTTCTTTCTTAGTCCTCTCCTTTCTTCTCCTTTTTCATCTAGTATCCACAGGGGAGGTGTCTGTGTATGTGAAAAGGAGAAAAAGGATTAACCAGGGCTTTGTTCAGAATACTGGCTTTCATGGACAAGGGAAAATATAAACAATTTAGAGAGGAGAATAAAGTCCATGTTCAGACGCAGAGAGTAGACTCCAGAGGTGAGAAAGGTTCTGGAGAAAGGGTGGGGTAATTGGCAGGGGCTTAAACATGATGAATGTGCGTGTGTGTGTGTGTGTGTGTGTGTGTGTGTGTGTGTATGCATACATATACATATATGCATATGTCAAACTCCCAAACTGAATGGAAGCATTATATATTGCAAGCATACTTACAAAATGATTTTGCAGAGAACAAGCACATAGCCCTGTAACTAGTAAATTTGAATTTGCAAAACAAAATCTTCCCAACAAGGCCCCAGGCAGGGAACCCGGCTTTCTTTTCTGGACTACTTCTGACCACTGATCCATGAAGTCATAGCTAGGCACTGTTTTGCACTGCCCAGTTTAATCATTTGTTACAGAGCAGCAGAGAGCTACTACACCTGCTGAATCAACATGACGCTGAAGTGTGTCCATGTGGCATATTTAATGAGCTACCGATTCATTTTATAATAAAATTTAAATAAAGTTTAATACAGACTGAATTTAAAGAATATGATGACAAATAAAGTTTAATACAGACTGAATTTAAATATGATGACAAAAAAGGAATACATTGCATTTCTGAATGTATAAGTCTCTCAAAGTTTGAGAGGCCATGTCACGCCCTTTATAACATCTGAATACTGTTCTCAGAGAATTCCTTGCTGATGACATTTCTGCTTATTAACATAATGCAGGAAACACTTAAGATGGTTCGGCCTCCAAACAAGACTGCATTATATCTGTCAACAGCCATTCAGTCTGTTTTCCCATCTTTGGGGGATACTACATACATGAAACCTCAACAATACGATCCAACACAAAAAACAACCATCTCTCCTGCTGTTCCAAGAGCTATTACATATCCTTTTCAATTGAAGTTGTTTTTCAGTTTTCAGATCTTTAAATTTTTAGTCGAGTCAGTCACGCTCCTTTATGTTTTAGCCTTTATTTCTCCTGTGAGTACAGACAGCAGCCACACGCCTTTCCGTGGGAGGACAGCTGTGACTGATCTGCGATCTTGGCTGATAACTGGATAAAAGGAAAGTACGCGACTCAGCTCTGACCAAAAGGAGCTACGATGGAACCCAAACGGTGATCACAGGAGGGATGCTCTTCTCTGCTAAAGAGGAACGTGTGCAAAGAGTTGTCCACCATGCTTCCCCTTAACACGTACACATGCACACACACGCGCGCGCACACACACGCGCACACGAGCGCGCGCATGTGCACAGAGGAGCCAAATCAGTGGGGCACTCATGCCACCATCCTTCTCCTACCTGCGCTCCAGCACCAGCTCGGGGAAGGGGAACACAGGAGCTGTGGTCCACCTGCACCTCAGGACGGCCGGAACTGCGGGGCCCTGCACCTGGCTCAGCAACCAAAGTGACCCAAGAGCTGTCCATCTGAGAACTTCTCATTAAAGACCTTTAAGAAGTCCTTGTTTAGGCCACTGTGGGTTGAGGATGCTGACACCTCCTTCTAATCTGTGCAGCCTCAACCACTCTCATATTCGTCATCTTCCCGAGGCAGTTATTCCTGGTACCTCTATTCAGCCTGTGCCTGGAGCCAGAAACTCCACAGACCTTCTAAGGATTGGCAAGGCAGCATGATTCCAGGCCAAATATAAGATTTCCAGAGATACCTGGCAGAGACAGTCTGGAGGAGCAGTGTCCGCCACGTCCCAGCCCCTTAACACTTCTCCAGAACCAGTAGGCTGTGGACCAAGACAGGATGAAGTTCCCAGAAACATCCACTGGCAACAGCCGCACAGCAGGCCAGGCCCTCAGGGACTCAGAGGGAAGTGACACAAACCTGGAGTCTATCCAGGAGATACTAACTGGCGGACAGACCCTCAAGCCATAAGGGGCGGCTTCCGGCCCTCTAGGCAGGAATGAGACAAGGAGCACCACAGCCAGGCTCCTTGTAGGTGGTTCTCTCTTCAGGGAGAACATTTGCAAGAGGCTGTGCCTGGCCTGTCACTAAAGCAACCCAAGCTTCAAAGGGAGAGAAGCGCAGCACTTAATATCTTGGTGAAGTGTCACGGTGCATGAGAGGAAAACGCCAAGCACTTACTAAATGGCTACCGTCTCCTGCTTTTGACTCGAAGTACAAGGAGAAAATGTATCACATGTGACGCTTGTTATTCTCCTTTGAAAATGAGTTTCCCTGGCCCCGGCCTCCTTTCTGAATTCCTATAGGAAACGGTGAGTGGCACCTGCAGAACGGAAGCAGGGCGGCCGTGGGCGGCCTCGCTGGAGCCGGCTGGCAGGCGGCC
>PVIR01018791.1:0-32896 GCA_004026965.1 Petromus typicus | reverse complement strand
AGAGGTAACATTTGAGTTAAAACTTGGAAGAAAGAGGAACTTTCAGTGGAAGTAAAGGAACAGAAGAGTAATTCCAGTAATGCTGAGATGAAGGTGACTCTTGCTTATGGACAAAGTTAGAAAAGGCTGAAAGAATTTATCTGATCCAGGACTGTCCATGACTAGCTATGACTAGAACACAAATATAAAAGAAGCTTTCAAGGACAAGTCAATTAAGATTGGCTGGGTAAATCAGGTGGGAGACTTTAAACACTAGATACAAGGCAGGAACTTCATTATTTCCACTTTGAGACAGGATAGTTGGGTAGAGAACATGACAACAGCACTTCTTAGTTCAAGTGATACCATAAATATGAATTAGAGAATACTTCATATTTGGGAGGAAAGGAAGAGCTAGTGAGTAGCCTCATTAGTAAAGAATAAAGCAAAAGGGGTAGAAAAGAGAAAATTGATTTCAGAAGCACTGAGGAAGACAGGACTGTGACGAAAGCTGTTTTGCCACTGGGGATCACCCCCTTCTCCTCTGGCTTATCTATCAGCCTTTTTAGTTTTCCTTCATCTTCACTTCCTCCTTTATGGCCTTTCCTGTGATCTGTTTCCTCCATCTATCCCTCAGCCATGAAAATACCAAACGATTTAACCTTGACCCTTTTGTTCAAATGGTCTCATATCAACTTTTACCCCAAAGCATTGCTTCAATGTGTGTAAAATGTTTATTCTTATTTTGCAGTGCGATTCCCCTCTTGTTTATTAAGCATTCTCTTACAAAGGCATTTCACTGCAACATATCACCTTCTCTCAAAAAGTTGCTTCTACCTCTTAATATTACATTTCCAGCATTTAGTCCATTTTCAATACATTAATATATTTGTCTATTAAAACTGCACTTTATTCCATTTTCTCAATTAATTTCCACATTCAGTAGATCACCAATACTTAATAAAAGTCACATCTGTTAAGAATTACATAATATGATTTCTGATTTAATTCCTGTGTTGATTCTTTTCGCTCCTACTTGAGTCTCACTCATGATATAAGGTCAAGCTCCAGAAGGAAAGAAAAGGAAGAGCTTGATCTTGAACTGGCACTATAAGAGTAAGCTCAAGGATCCGTCCCACGATGGGAAAACAAAGTAAACTCAAAGGGAATCAAGAGTGAAACAGAAAAACTGAAGGTAATATTAAAATCCAGGCATTAGCATTGGCATAACAGAGGAAAAAACCAAAGCATGTGACTTGTTGGCTTTAACAGTAGAGAGCCTATGGAAAGTGCAGATGAGGGCAGGAACTTCAGGAACACCTCTTCAGTAGAAGACAAGCCCTAGGAACCCGGCACCAATGCTCAGGTTAATAGTAACTCTTCCAGCCACAGGTCTTTTCTTCAATGCGTTTTGCACAATATTATCAGAATGATCTTCCTAAACTATAACTGTGATAATCTTAGGCCCTTATTTAAGGTTCGTCTAAGCAACTTCCCACTTTTTAATAAAACCTGAACTTTATCAACCTTGTACCTGGGGTGTGTTTCTTCACTGTTTGGTGACTGTTCATGTTTTCTTTCATTCATGGCTGTTACTCCCAAAGCAGAAACCTCAATCTTCCAAAGGTGAACTTCATCACGCCCTTTTCTTTCCCTTCTGCATGGTTTACATTTTCTACTTGCAACTCACTCTGTCCTTAATCCCCTTTCTGAGCTAATCCACTAAATCACTACCAGACCCATCTTAACAGTCTTCTCTCTGGAAGAGCCCTCCACTAGCTCCTTCTGGGTTTCTGCATATGCTCTTCTGTTATAGTTCTGAAAATGCAAGATATAAGCTTCTTTCTCCAATTGTCTCTCATATTAAGTTCTGTAGTGCTGTGGTTCGGCACTGGGAAGCATGCTTTTGGTAGTGGTGGTGCCTTATGTGAAAAATATCTGCTTTATCCATGACTAGAAATATTTGTTCCTTTTGTCTGGATAGATTATAACTTTGGATTTTATTTTAAGGACAATGATTTCTTTCAAGTTAATTTATGCATATGGTGAAAACTCAAAGAAACTCTGCTTATTTTATTCATTTTTTCCTCCTTTTACCTCACTTTGAATTGTTTTTATTCTCATATGAAGTTCTCTAGTGTTTGCTCCTGCAGTGTCTAACCTGTCCATAGTGTGAGTCGCCCATATTCCCTCTTTCAAATTATCCTTTCAAATCTTGCTTTTAATCTTCACATGGTGGGATCAGAAAAGCATTTTTGTGTAGGACTGAGAGCTCCTTCCTAGAAAAGCAAAAAGTCCCTTAGCCTATATTCTGATTCATTGTGAAGTACAGGCTTTAAAATTTGGTGATGAGAACAAAAATTCCTAATCTGTTCCTAAGGAAGTCCTAAAAACTGTCTTCAAATCTTCTCATGGACTTCCTCACATTGATGTATCAGCCAATATTCCACAGGATAAATTTCTGCTATTTCAAGTATCCAAGAAATACACAACCTCCAGGGTTTTGGTTTTTTCTATCTTAAATTTGATTAGAGAGGGCCGGGGAGTTAGCTCAGGGGTTCCGGCGCCTGTCTTGCAAGCGCAAGGACCCGGGTTCGATCCCCAGTAACCACATACCATACTGGGTGTGGAGACTCACGCCCAGAAACAACCAGTACCACACACCACAGTGCCGGGTGTGGTGGCTCACACCTGTAATCCCAGCATTTGGGAGGCAGAGGCAGGAGGATTGCTGTGATGTGAGTTTGAGGCTGAGCTCAGGACCAGCCTGAACCACAAAAAAGTGAGACTCTGTCTCAAAAAAAAAAAATTGATTAGAGATTTAGAACCACAGATATGATCCAGAACAGTTTCCAATTCAAACTGAACATAGATATTCTATCACTTCATGTTGTGCATAAAAGTATCCCTGCAGGTTGTAATTTGTCATGGTAACAATGAATGGATTTGCTTTGTACCAGCAATTAACTCTACCTGTCCTCAAGGTGGAATTCCCAGTCTTAAATAGTCTATTCTTTTCTGAAAGAAATAGTGCTTTTACTATGGTGAAAACAAAATTGTTTGTGGAACGCTATTGAACTTTGAGGAAATATAGTTCCTCTAATTCTCCACCAGTATTTTGAAAAAATTAAACACAGATGTAAAGTTTAAAATGCCTTCAAAATAGGTGCAAATGGGTTCAGAAATAAGCTTTCCATGAACAGTGAGAAATTATGCTCTTCTACTTTAACCCATCATACTTCCTAGTATTTCATAAGTTTAAGCTTGTCATTTCTTTTAAATATTACCAAGTCCTATCCCACATGGTAAGGAACAAGCCACTTTTTACTCTTACTTCTTAAATAAAAAACAGTTTGAAAACAGCACGGGGGGAAAGTTTAGTCTCACTCATCAATTCTTCTCTGGGATTTCCCAGAAGGTAATTCTCCTCTATTCCTTGGTGTAAGGGAGCGTCAGAATGTAGGATGAGGCAGCCAACATGCTAGTAAATTCACTCCACTTGGGGACATGAGGAGTATAGAAGAAACTTCCTGGGCAAGTGAGGCATCTCAAAAGAGGATGATCTTATACCTTATTCTACAATTTTTATCAAAACAGAAAAAAATGATGATTTTTCCTAATGTTTAGCATGCTGTGTACTTTCCATACAATATTTCTGTTTAATAGATCTTTTAAAATACATAAATATAAAGTAAACCCAATTTAACCTTCAATTTGATGTGATTTATTAAAAGGACAAAATACTCTCATGTTTTGAATATGAAAAATTTTTAAGTACAACTATCTGCTGTATTTGAGGTATCTGATTTTTTTTTTTCCAGGATCTCACTTGTAGTCCAAACTGGCCCTAAACTGAGCTCAGCCTTGAATTTAGCAATTCTCCTACCTCTGCCTCCCAAGTGTTGGGATTACAGGTGTGAGCCACCATGCCCAGCACTGTGGTATGTGGTACTGATTGCTGGTGGGCGTGAGTCTCCACACTCATCATTGTTGCATGTGGTTACCAGGGATCAAACTGGGCCATTGCACTTGCAAGGCAGGCACCAGAACCACTGAGCTAAATCCCCAGCCCTGAGGTATCTGATTTCAAAGTTTGGTTCTAAGTTGCTTTTTTATATGTTATGCTTAAATGACAGTTAAATACTTCAGCATGTTCTCAGAGTTATATAGTTATCACCACAATCCAATTTTTTGACTTTTGCTGCTGGCCCTAAAAGAAACTCCATTTGTGCAATCCACACTCCTGGACAAAAATTAACAAATAATTAATGAAACATTAGCAACTAATGTCTACTTAGATTTTATAAAATAAAATTAATATTTACTTTAAATACTTAAATGGAATCATACAATAGATGATGTTGTAAAGATGACATCGTTCACTGCACTCTTAAGGTTCACTTATATTGCAATGAAGATCAGCAGTTGCCTTTATTTTACTGTCCAGGTACATTCCACTGGATCCTTCGACTGTTATGTCTTTATTAGTTATTCAGCATAGTTGTCTTCGTTTTTAGTTATTATAAATAAGTGCTATGAGTGGTTGTATAGTTTTTAAAATTGATTTTATTGGTACATTTGGTGTACACATTACGATCACATTCAACATTGAGGGGTTGTACCTGTACACGCCTCACCCTACTTCTCATTTTGTCCACTCCCTACCCTCCCTACAATTCCTGCCCCCTACACACATCAGCTTTGTCTTCTTTTCTACTATCAAATTTTTTCTTTACTAGTCTCTACCCCTCTTTGATCATTTCTTCCTACTTCACAATACCTATCATAGATCTCTTTTTTTTTTTTTTTTTTTTTTTTTTTTTTTTTTTTTTTTTTTTTTTTTTTTTTTTTTTTTTAGGTTTTTTGAGACAGGGTCTCGCTTTTGTGGTTCAGGCTGGCCTGAGCTCAGCCTCAAACTCACATCACAATCCTCCGGCCTCTGCCTCCCGAGTGCTGGGATGACAGGCGTGAGCCACCACGCCCGGCACTGTGGTATGTGGTACTGGTTGCTGCTGGGTGTGGGTCTCCACACCCAGTATTTTATGTGGTTACCGGGGAATCGAACCCAGGCCCTTGCGCCTGCAAGACAGGCGCTGGAACCACTGAGCTAACTCCCCGGCCCACCTATCATAGATCTTAGAAGTCATTTATTCTTTCAGTTTTTGATACCAGAGATATGATATGGCATTTACTCATCTGTGTTCTATTTATTTCACTTATGAGTATGTTATTTGATGTATATTTAGTTTCTGTAGTATATGTATGAAAATATATATCTATGTATCTGTGTCTCTCTCAAAGATGTGCTAGATCATATTAATGTTTGAGGAACTTTCATCACCTTTTACAAAGTGACTACTTCCTTTTACATAAACACCAGAAGTTAATCAAAGTTTCAACTTTTCTATACACTTGCCAACCTTTGTAATTGTCAGTCTTTTCTAAATACATCCTTCTAGAAGATGTCAACTGATAATCTCATTGTACTTTCAACTATAACCTCATTGTGGCTATAGCCTCATTGTGGCTATTAATGCTTAGCATATATTCATATGCATGTTGTGTACTCATATGCATTCTTTTAAGAATATCTATTCAAGTTCTTCATAAATTTTTATTGGGGCTGTCTTTGAATAATTGAATTTTAAGAGTCCTCTCTATATATTTTGCCTATAGGTTAATTTTCAATACACATATTCACAAGAACATTTTCTTCCGTTATGAAATTTTCCTCATACTTTTCTCATGGTATTACATGTAGCATAAAGTTTTAATTTTAATAGAATCCAATTTATCTTTTCATTAATTGCTTATTATTTGCTATTTATTTTATCTGTAAAATCAATATGTACATCATAAACACAAAATTTACTTGTGTGATTTCTTCCAGGATATGTATAGTTTCTGCCATTGCAGGTAGGTCTAAGACCTTTCTATGTTAACTCCAGTGTACTGTATACTAGGGAACTTCAACTCTGCTCTTTATTATGAATATCCACCTGTCCCAAATTTGAGTGATAAAAAAAATTCTTGATTCAAAATTCTTAATAGCTTTGATGAAAATCATTTGAACAAAATGATGAAGACTAATTTCTGATTGTTCCATCTCATCCCTTTCCTCCTTTATCTATCCTTTTGCTATCCAGATTAATACATCTTTTGAATAAGTCCTGATATTAGGAAGGCTAATATTCTCCCTTTCCTTCTTCAGGCTGTTTGTTGTTTCACAGCCCTTTGACTTCCCACATAAATTTAAGGTGTGGCTAATAAATTTTGCACAAAAATATCCTCTGGTGTTCTGATAGAGACTGTGCTACATAATTCTCCGTGTTAATGGCTATCATAGATAAAGAAGTTAATTAATTGACAGAATATGTAAAATAGAATACAAAAACCAAATTACTGGCTTGTTATGATTTAGTTCTAAAATGTCCTCTCAAAGTTCACATTTGATGAAGGGCAGGGCAGGAGGGATGAGTCACTGGGAGCATGACTTGGACCAGTGTATTAACATAGTTCGCTCCTCCTGTCTCATTCTGCTTCCTGTCTGTCAAGCAGCGAATAATTTTCTCTACCAGGCCATTCTACCATATTGTTTGGTTTTGCGTCCAAATGACTATGGATCGGATTCACTGAAATTTTGAGAGCCAAAATAGTCTTTTCCTCCCTTAAATTGATAGGGTGGTGTATTTTGTCTTCACAATGTAAAAAGTGACCAGTACACAAGAAACTGGTAGATGGAGTGAAATTGGGATGTGACTCTATGTGACCATGTGGTTCGGAAGTGATTGGCAATTGTTTGCAGGAGGAGTTTGGAAAGTTTTGGAGGAGTAAGGCAGGAAAAGGCTTAGATTTCTGTAAGTAGAGCTTGATGAGTGATTCTGTCAGATCTCAGAAGACCAAAATGCAATAGGAATGTGGATAATAAAAGTCAGACTCAGCAGTTCTCATTCCAGTAAAGAATTCTTTTGGAAACTATTCTTGTGGCCACACATGTCCACATTTTGTCTGAAGACTTCACAGAGAGTGAAATTAAAAGTATTGTACTCATCTGAGGGAGGAAATTTCAAAGCAGCTCAACATTCAGACTGTGGAATGGGTACTACTGGCCATTTTTAGTCAGATTATCTGTGAGAATGAGAAGCAAAAAACAGATATTAAATGTTTGCAGTTTGTCAGAAAGGAAACATCTAAAAAATTAGCCATGGAGAATGGGGCTGATGAGAACTCTAGCAGCAAGGACTACCAGAGTAATTTTTGCAAAAAGAGCCTCACAAAACGGCATATAACAAGCACAATTATTTTTTTAGGAAGATTTCCATAGAACAATGCATTACTTTAATTTATGAGTTTTATTGGGATGATCAATGCTTTGTGTTTTGAGTGACATCATAGTTGCTGTGTTGTAAAATGTTGTTGCAAAATATGACCATTGCTAGATTCATTTGTGTGCATGATTCATTATCGTTGTTGTTGTCGTTGTCATCATTATTTTGAGAAAAGATCTCACTATGTGGTGGAGGATAGAATTGAACTAACTAGCTCAGGTTAACCTTGAACACACACATCCTCCTGTCTTAGCCATTTGAGTCCTGGGATTGTTTTTTTTTTAATCAAGAGCAAATTTTACTGTATATTTTTATTGGGTTGGCAAGCAACTAGGTTTCATTTTTTAGAATAAATATCCATTTCTTGAAGTGATTATGCATCAATAAATAGTCCCTAAACACTTTTGGAATAAATAAGTTTTTCACATAATTTATAATATTATTGACAGCTGCAAAATAATTCTTTTTACTTGATAGAAAATATTGTAAAAGTAGATAGTGGATTAAAACAGGAAAGAAAACATGAATAATGCTATTATGGTAGTTTTCAACTATGAGATTTTTAAAATAATAAATTGTTGCAAATATATTAATAAGAAGGTAAATTAATTAAAATTTCATTGTGTTAAAAACACTAATAGGTTCAAAGACATAATGTATCATCTTATAAAAATTTATTTTTACATATAATAGTTTGAGCTCTTATCGGTAATTTTTTAAAATTAATTTTATTTGTTTTCTGTGGATAAACATAATCACTACATTCACCACAGGGAACTAGTATCTGTACCTGGTATATCCTGATTCTTCTCCTTTCCCCAATTCCTTCCCTTCACTGCAACCTCTCTTCCTCCTTTATTTACAAAGCTTTGTTTACATTTTACCCCTTCTGATCTCCTTTTTCTTTTTTCTTCCTTCTTCACACTTTCCCATTGGATTATAGGGTTGTACTACCATGCAAGGGCTTCATATCGATCTTACCATCATGGTATGACATTGGCAGCATCATTACTACTTTGCTTTTCTTCACCCTAGATGAGGTAAATGTTATGTCTTTCTGAAATTCAAAGCACATGATATGCATTACCCTATTGTGAACTTGTAACATATTTGGAGGAAATCTCTACTTTGTTCTTGGTTAGTATTCTTTTATTAAATGTACCATTAGCAGGCATCTAGGGGATGAATTGTTGAATATGAAATATTGATTATTTTGTTAAATAGGTGCATCAAGATTGTTCATATATAGTTTATTACTTCATGAATAAAGACTTGGTGGTTGAGTTCCAGAATAAATTTCTACATTCAAGTTGTAAAATGTCTTCACATCTACCACCATACATATGTTCATACCCTATTAGCAAGGTTTATTTGGCATATATTACCAAAAGCTACCAGAAGCTCAATATGATGAAAATTGTTATCAATTGTCATGTATTAAGATTGTATATAAATTTCTTGAGAGTTCTAAAGAAAGCTTTCAAAAAAATAATCAAAGAGCAGGCAAATTGTCAGAGTTCTTTTCTTTCTTGGGGAGTCTTGGTGTCATAAAAACATAGTCAGTTTTGAAGGAAACCAAATAGTCTGTCCTGAACATCTCAATGCTACGCCTGTCATTTCCCCATAAGTAATTTTAGACTTTGATGATTTGAATGATAAAGTCTTGCTATGAAGGTTTTCTTTTCACCTAGTGAGGTGTCATAATAATTATATTTTTGAATATTATTATTGCAGAGAGAATGTTTTTCTTGTACTTAATTGTTTGTGTATTGCACAGTATCTGTGAGCATGTCATCCTTTACAAGCACTTTCCAATCTTAAATCCCACAGTTTGCATTTTGTCCAATAGTTTTGACCCTTAGCAAGAACCAAATAACATTTCCTGTCCTAGATCTAACACTGATTATCAGGTGAATATGACAACTTAGTAACATTTTGACTAGTCAAACATTTACTTACACTAATGCTTTCTTTCTCATCTAAATCAAAGTCTTCATTCTGTACTGCTCTGCCATATCTTGCTCTGTCTCATGGTGGCAACGTGTTTGGCTTAAATGATCTAAATCATCACCAGTAGCCCAGTGACCTGATGCCTCACATTAATCCTCCTCCTTGGGTTATAAAACAGCATTTTCATGCCACACTGTACTGAATTAGGTTAATGCTATAAGTAAAATCAAAATAAAATAGTTAATAAGACATTATAAATACACAAAAATATAATGTAGCATGAAATGTGAGTAAAAGTTACCTGTTGACACATTGACACATGTGTACACACCTTGCAGTTCCTTATACCAAATGGTTGAACATGAGTGCTGCTTTTTATATTCTTCAAACACAGCTACTGAGACACACAGCTGGCTACTATTATACTAAAGTAAATATTTTCATCAGAAAAGTATGGTATGGGTTTCTGGTAGCCTGAATGAGAAACAAGACACTGAGAAGACGGCATAAAGACAGTAGTGTAGATGACTGAGAGGTATCTCAGAAATCAACAAGACACGACCCTTTACTGGCTTTCGAGTGTGATACTGTCAATCTTTCTTATGAGAAGAGAGTTCCTGCTCATTCAGTACTACCTAAGAAAGCTGAGCCCTGAATTTAGCCTTCTGGGCACTCAGAGGCTGCTGTAGCCATGATCCAATGGAGTATGGCTGTTGCTCAAGGTGGCAGTTACAACATAATTCTGGCTTTTTGAGCACAGAATGTAGGACTGATGGGGTCATATGAGCTTCCACCCACATTATAGTGAAGTCTCTGGGCCAGGGACAAATATGTGACAGTGGCCCACAATAAGTCTGTGCCTGAAGCTGTCAGAGTAAAGCTAAAGGTGCATGTGGGGCCTCAGGAAATTGGAGAGGCCAGAAACAGGAACCATCTGCTGAAGGAAACCACAGGCAGTGAGCAGAACAGCCCATGAGAGAAGGCATGTGGGTGTAGTCGGCAAGAGCATGGAGGCAGCACGTCTCTGTCCCACTGAACTCTCATGTCACCACGACCTGGCCTGCATGCTCAACATGCACCTACAGGACTTAGCATTTTCCCTGCGAGGTTTGGGTCTTGTATTGATCCCATTTCTCCTTCCCTATCTTCACTTTTTGAAATGAGAATGGTTGGCTTATCTCCTTGTATTTTGGAAGTGATTAATTTTCTACCTTGACTCTTGGCTAAATGTTTTCCTTGAGACTCAGAGAAGCCTTTGAATTTAGACTTTACAGAAATACTAGAAGTGTTAAGGCTTTGACAACCCTAAGATATGGACTTAATGCATTTCAAATAATGAAAAAGACACGAGTCTTTTGGTGGTCAGAGGTGGAATGCTGTAGTTTAGATGTAAAATATCCTACAAGTCTCCTATTTGGAGGTGAAACCTGGCTTGAAAGAATGGATTGTTACCCTCAGCTCTTTCTCTCCTTTTCTGTTTCCTGCTCTTTTTGCCTTGGAGTCACCTGACCATGGACTGAGTCCACTGAACCTATGAGCTAACTGTACAGGTATCAGTGGTTAGGTAATTTAACCTAGGAAGGGAAAAGTGACTAATGCATAGTTGTGCTTTGTAAATTATAACTCTTATTTTCCAATGCCATTTAGCAATTATGATTCTAAGCTTACTGAAACATTTTATTTAGAAGATTTGTGAGTATATTAGAACATTCTGTTTCTAAGTTATTTTTTAACTTCAGGCATCAAAGCTTTAAAGGTAACACATTTACATTTTTCAGTGACTAAGTCATTTAATTATGAAGACATTTCCAACTCGTTTTTAAAATATTTTTTATAGAATGAGCTTTTTCTAGAAAACTCATTTTGTTTTTGCTTGTCATAAAAAATTATGGCTTTTTTTGACAGAAACTGTGTGTGTGTGTGTGTGTGTGTGTGTGTGTGTGTGTGTGTGTGTGTGTGTGTTAACATCTGCTCTGTGGCATAACATGAATATTTTAGCATTTCATTCATAGTTAGGCTTTTATGAGCAGAAAAATTTTTGAAGCTTTTTACTATAAGTTAAGCAAACATCTTTGGTATGTTACCAAATAGTCTTTATCTTATTGTAAACCGTTGCCGAGGTTCTAACATCTAAAATGTATATGTAATGCTTAAATCCATGCAGGAGGATTTTAATAAAACTTCTCAAGATCCTGGAAAGAGAGATCAAAACAGTGCTTCCAGTCATCAGCACTTCCTGATCTTGAAGGGCATATAAAACGAGTGAGGGCTGTGGGAATCCCTAAAAAGTACTTTGTGGATGGCTACTTACTTTGTAGAATAAAAGTAGATGTAGTTTTATGTACTGTTCTCTCACACATAGGTAATAATGAGCTTTGCTGAGAGAACACGAATCTCTGTCAATTTCTAGTCTAGAATGTCAAAGACCTCCATGAAATTAAGTAGGTCAAGCTTAATAACAATGGGAAATTTGCATTTTGATGCCAGCTGATTATCGGTGACTTTGATTCTATTTGGCTTACTATTATGCTAGAAGCAAAAATGAAATCTTAAGAAATAAAACATTTTAAAAAGTGAAATACAAACTGGAGAATGCCCATAATCCTCTTGCTCTGTAAGGCTGAAAAAAATTATTCAGTCAATCCCTGTTTGGGCAACTTAGCAATTCAGAGAGACTCTGCCTCCCAAAATCTTAAAAATAAACAAATAAATATATAAATGGGACTGGGTGGTTACTTCTGTGCGAAGGCCCTGGGTTCATTCTTCAGTACTACAAACTGATAACAATAACAATAGTAAATATAATATAAGAAAGTGCTTCACAAGACAGAGTAACCACCTATGCTAAATGATGTGAACAATTGTGAACAAAGGAACAATCCAAGAATCTAACACTTGGCTGTGAAAACAGAAGCTAAGAATGATGATTAGCTGAGAGAGAGAGAGATGCTTCAGTGCAATAGTCCTGTGAACAGAATTGTACCCTGCCTAAGTCTAAATTCATAGCTTGAAATTTTATTCCTAACTTTGACTGCTTTGGGGATCAGTCTTCTATGCAGATAGTTAAATTTAAATTATATCAAAAAGGTTGGATCTTCTCTAGAAGACAAGGGTTGGATCCTTTTCAATCAGAGGAAGAGACACCAGAATTCTTTAACTCTGTCATCTCCCTCCAAGCAACTACCAACAAATCAGAAAGGCCATTGTCTACAAGGTAGGAAGAGAATGTTCATTAGAAACCTAATATCTGGCTTCTTGTACATGAACGTCTAGCTTCCAGTATTCATGAAATGAATACCCACTATTTAAGACACTACTCTGAGGCATTTCATTATGATAGCATCAGTAGACCAAGGTAACTAGTGAGGCCTGCAGGATGATTAGTTTGAAGAAAGAGTAGTGGTACAAATTCAGGTTTAATAATTCTTCCTAATTTTGCTAGAAGTGCAAAGAAATCTAAAGGTAGCTGAAAAGGAAAAACATTGTGTGTTTCATGTGAGCTACAGTTTCATAATTTGAGCTTTGGGGAATAATATAGAAGACATGGAAAATGCTAATGAAGCAGAAAATAGATAATTTTTGCACTGATGAGGTTAGGGAAATGGTATGAAGTCCAAAGCATATGAAAAGGAGGTCACATAAGACAGGATCACGGACTCCCTGGGATATGGGAAAAAAGCAATGTTCAGGTATGTAGGCATATGGGCTTGATGACCATACTGTTCTGCTGTAGTTTAACTAGGGGTTTAGAAGTGAAGGTAATAGAAGATGAAAAGATAGGCAGATGGGTATTGAAATTCGAGAAAGGAATTTATTTATGTAAAACATTTTTGAATGTATTCATAGATAACAAAGAGTATCTTTCAATTTTACAGCTGAAGATTAAATAAAGAAAGGTAGTGACTGATAAGGATATAAATGAAATGCTCAACTTGAGAAAGAATACACGGCTTTCCTCAAATTTTAAAAAAGGTTAGAAAGTAGAAATTCAAGACACAGAAATAAAGTGGTGAAAGAAGAAAACACAGATATATATAGTTGAAGAAAACTCATGAAAGTAAGGAAAATAAGGGTGAGATTTTCGAAGAAGTGAAGATCTGAACACTTCCTTGAATAGTGACTACATGAAATGCAACACAAGTTTAGTCAGGTTAATATTTGGCATTAATGGTTCTGGATGACTTATGTAGCATTTGATTGAAGTTATAGCAATAAATACGTATTTTATTGTCTGTATCATGTAGGGTAGAGAAAACATGAGGGGTGTGTGTGTGTGTGTGTGTGTGTGTGTGTGTGTGTGTGTGTGTGTTGGGGGAGAATAGACCAGTTGTGAGGACAGGAGTGGCCACAGTAGAGGCAGACAGTAGAAGTCAGGTCCTGAAACAAGTTGAGGTGGGGCGTGTCTGAATTGTGGCCAAGCATTCTGTCAGACAAAGAGGATATGGCAAGCATCTAGAGAAACAAGAGGATGAGCAGAAATTGAATCACCAGGCTCACTTTCTGGTTCCAGTGTGGAACAGGAAGAATCGTTTCATCATTTGAAGGGGCCAGAGGACACTGAGAAGTATCTAGATAGAAGAAGTAAAAATAGTTTTTAAAATGTTCAATAGAAAGAAATGTCAGGTATCAGAGGCAGTCGATAGTACAGATATTGGTGAAGGGAGGAGATTGACACAGTAACTATGCAGGTTGTGGGTGGGCTGGGATGTGAAACTGGAAGTCTTTCTTCTTCAGGCAGTGATTATGAATTATGGAAAGAGAGGAAGTGAAAATTCAAAGACCTCATTCCCAGAAGTCTTCTGAAATTTTGTAAGGCTGAAATATGTTAATAGGATATGACACGTGTTATTATTTGAATGTTGACTTAATCCCAAGATGTGTATGTGTGGAAGGCGAATCTTCAATGTGGTAGTACTTGTAGGAGAAGCCTTTGGGACACAATTCGCCTTCTGTAATGGCACCTCAGGAAGAAGACAGACTAGAATTTGCTCCCTCTGTCTGCTGTGTTTCGTGCGAGGACACCAGGAGGAGACAGCTATCAGGACTCATCCATCACAAGTTCTGCCTGATTTTTCTTGGACTTCACAATCTCCAAGTAATGAAATATAACTTATGTGCAGTTCAAGAGTCTGTAGCATATTGCATATAGCAAGTTTTGCTGACATTTCCCTCCTGCTCCTCTCCTCATATGTATCAGTTATTGGCAAGTGAACTATCTCATATCAAGGTAAATTATGAAATCATGAATTAGAGTCCTAAATTCATTCATTAGAATTAATAGGGAGAGCTCTTAAACTGTGAGTTGTAGATTCACTTAACTTTTTTATCTTATAATGTTCTTCCTATTTTCACTTTGATTAATAAACCTATGGTTATCCCAGAGAACATGTGTACAGTGATCATCTTTGCAAGCTTGAACTAGGGCATTCAGAAATATATCTGAAGCTCAGTGTATTTACTGTGGAGGACCACAGTCAGGGAAAGCATTGTGAGTTCTATCAACATGATATAAAATGCATATATAACATCTCCATAATTTACATCTCCTTTCTCTTAGAAAATGTTCACAACACAATCTGCTCCACTAAGACTAGTCTAAGGGGATGCGTTTTGTTGATGATGTGCTTCCACCTACAAAAGACCAGACTTTGTACTAACGAGAACCCTTCTTGGTTGTGTAATGAGCCCAGTGTTCGTTGAGAAAATTTCAACATTAGGCCAGCCAAATCCTCCTGCGATATTTGTGTTCTCACCGCAAGGAAATTGGAATTTTTATGAAGTTACTCCCTTTTCATCTTGTCATTTAGAACCTGAAAGATAAAAATGACCCCTGACCTCCTCAAATCTCACCTGTGATGCCTGCAGTTTTACGGCTTCATGAAATTACAGAAAAGCCTTAAAAACGATCCCCCCCCAACCCTCATGGTGTTTACAGCCTTTGATCAGTTCGATGGGAGAGCTGGCAAGTTGCCACAGCAGAGAAATAGCAGGATTTTTTTCCCTCTCTTCTCACTATTAAAATATTGCTCTGCAGAAGAGAAAAAGAACAAAATCCTAAACTAGGTGTTTCTGCACCATGTAAACATTATCATTGAATTTGCTAATTTTCTGATTTGCCTTGGAAAATAAAAGAGTACCTGGAAGCTGTCTGCCTGGAGAGAAATCTTATTGTTAGTATGCAAGTTAGTTAGCACACTCTCAGAATTAGATATACTCATTACGTGTGGTACATCTTCTGCATATTCCATGAGCCAAACGAAGCAAGAATGGGGCTTTGATGAGCAGTGGTCCAGCAGGATTCCCACATGCAAGCATCATCAAAAAAGGCTACTTCCTCCAACTCAACCAGAATCTCTTATGGGAGCTTAATGAGGCTGACTCTTTTATGGAAACCACTCACAAGGAAAGGTCAGGAATACCAGGAGAGACTTTTGGAGAGTGGACACTGTCAGAATAAAGAGAAGCTCCAAGTTCTGTGAAGTAAGGAGGCTGTGTTGTGGCCTAAAAATTCAACAGGAGCATATTTCCTCTTTGGTGGAAAGAAAAATCATAATTTCTTTTGGTTTTCCAGGTCCAATGCTAATATCTGAATCTATTTAGTAGGGTAGATTTAAAGAAAAAAATGACCTTCCTAACTAAAATACATTTCGAAGCAGTGGGAACATAAATAATGTCCAAAGCACATTTAAATTATTTTCTCTCTCCCAGTAGGTTTAAAGTTTTTTGAATAACTTGATATTAACTGGTATTTCTCTTTGTAGGTTTTTCCATAATCCCTCCTGTGGGAACAAACCTGAATGATTTTTACATTCATAAATGTTTACATTTACTCCATGCATTGCATTTACCAGTAAGATTTCACTGTCACGTTATTCAGCGATGTAATCACCAACATTATCATCAAACAGCATTTCTTCAGTATTTTCTACCCAGTTCTCTGCCATGGGAACTCTAGGCAGAGGTATCATTCAGTTAACCCATGTGGCCATATCTAAGGATAAATTTTACAAATACAAATCCATGTGTGGATGGCAGCACCGTGTGGATGACGTGTTGAAGCCATAACACTGACCATGCCTGTTATCATCCATGAAAACTGGGAGAGAACATTTCGTTTTTAAAAATATAAGGAATTTCATCACATGCCTATTTAATAACCAAAACTCAGGACACTGGAAACTCCAAAGCTGCCAAAGATGTGAAGCAACAGAAATGCTCCTGTGGTAGAATTGGGAATGTGAACTGTTGTAGCAATTTTGGAAGACACCTGGGAGGTTGTTTGAAAAACTGAACATACTCTTGCAATAGATTCATCATTTGTGTTCTTTGATATTTGACCAAAGGTGTTGGAAAACGATGACCACACAAAACATGCCCATGGCTGTTCATAGCATTTTAATTTATTTTGTCAAAATGTGGAAGCAACCAAAATCTCTTTCAATCAGCAAATGGATACATAAAGTATGCCATTCCAGGAATGTAACAGTCATTACTAAACAGAAAGGTGCTGTAACATATAGAAAGACACAGAGGAGACTTAGTGTGTGTTACCAAATGGAAAACAATTAACATGGGCAAAAACTGTACAATTCTGACTCTGTGACATCCTGAAGGACAAAAATCCATGCAGCTGTTAAAAAGGTAAGTGGTTGCCTGATGTTGTAAGGTAAGACTGTAAATCGATACATCTACTGTGGAAATCAAGAGATTCCATATGGAGATTACTCAATAAACTAAAGTTTGATGCAGCTGTTTACCTTCTAAAGTATCTTCCCAGAAGAATTGCAGACATCATCATATGGTGAGGTATTCAAAGTCATATTTATAGCAGCACAACTCATAATAGGTAAATCTTTGAATCAGCCTATATGGCCTCCAACAGATGAATGGGTAAAACTATATGGTATCTCTACTAGATGAAGTACTACTGTGTGTTCAAAAAGGATAAATTAGAGTAATTTGTAAAAAAAAAAAAATTATGCACCTCAAGACCATAATGATAGGTAAAGTAACTCAGACATACAAGTTTAAATATCATATGGCATCTCTTATATATGAAAAACTCAATATGTACACAAACCACAAAATAAAAGTCAGATATGTGAAAGAGTAGGACAAAAGATATTGTAATCTAGCCCAGACAATATATCTAAAACTGTGCTTTGAAAGTACAGTTGTCTTGCATGTTTTGTAAGTTCTTTGGCCTTGTAGTTTGGTTGTCAATCAACATATGTTAATTAACTTTGTAAGGTCATATAAAATTTAAAAAGTGAATCTGATCTTGCAAAAATATAAGGGGAGTTTAAGGACTGCGGGTGAAGAAAGGAATTGAAGTGTGCTACATACATGTACCAACCTGAGACAGTGAATGTGTTCATGGTGTATTACAAATGTAGACTAATGAGAGTAAAAACAAAGTGAAGATAATAATATAAAAGAATAAAAATATTTATAAAAGGTTACATAAAATAAGTCACAGCTAAGTGCTGAGAAGAAGAAGAAATCACTGGATGACTGGTCTACAAGTCTTTATGTCAGCCACAGCTCTGACCACCAAATACACATTTCACTCTCCTTGCCACATGGCAGGGACTCTCGTGCCCTCCTCCAGTGGAGAAAGCCTGACGTACCAACCATTTACTGCTCACTCCTGAGCGTCCCGAGCTCTGTTATGTCAATGTCTCTGAATTAATAAAAGACCATGGATCCTCAGTTTGTGGCAATCTATTTCTGAAAGAGACAAACAATGTCTGGTTTCCCTGTGTTGTATCAAAAACACAACAAGGAAGAAAATCAAGGACACTGCAATGAATAGTATCATTCAGATTAAAGAGAGAGGGAGATATTTGCAATTACTTATACTGACACAAAACAAAAATACGAATCATGTGAAAATGACCCGAGTTCACTGGTGAATAGAGATGAATAGATATTGAAAATAATGTTGGCAGAATCAACTTCAATATTACATAAACAGTGTAATACAAATGACTGTGTTAGTTTCCCCAGGTAGAGAAGGCTGGTTTCTCATTTGGTAACAATGTCATTCAACACACTGAACATGAGTAATATTTCAAGACCAATGACAAGCAAAATAAGCTCATTAAAAAGGAGCACGTGTTTTAAGAGTTGTTGACATATGATTTGAAATGGACTAATCAAAGTATACATTTTAAGGATAAATATGTATATATCAAAATCATTAAGATAAAATAATGTATACCTGAAATGTGCCACAGAACTAAAATAAAAAGATTCCACAAGGAGAAATTAGCGTCAAATAATAGTCATTTCTTCAATGAGAAGCGTCAGAAGAATTAACACTCTTGAGTACAAAGCCTCAATGTTGAATGTGATCATAATGTATATATAAAATATACCAATAAAATCAATTCTAAAACAGAATTAATATTCTTTCCTTGATAAATATCTCAGATTCTTTTAGCTGCAGTCATGCTTTGTAAATTGCTTATCACCATAAACACATTTCTCTCTTTCCCCATGTCTTAGGGACTCTTGTGCCCCCCTCCAATGGAGGCAGCCTGATGTACCAACCATTTACTGCTCACAGTAATTGATATATAACTTTTCAAAATGAAAATAGAAGATATGAGAATGAAGTTAGCTTCACTGTGGAGAATTTTATTAGGGAAGAAAGACCAGAAGGGGCAAATGTGGATGAGAGAGCAGGATGGAGCCTTCTCCACCGTGAAGAGACTGGCCCTGGCTCATCGGAGCCTGATTTACACTACTGCCCTGAGAGGCGTGAGGATGCTCTAGTACAAACACATCACATTGCTCGGGCCCCAGGGGGCGCTGCTCACCCCAGGAATGAAGAGGAACAATACCAGGCTTTAGTCCTGGCTTTCCTCTGGCATCCTGAAAATGAAAGGCTAAAAGCAGGCGTAGAGGCCCAGGCACTGTCCTTCCCTGATGGATGCTGCAGATCCTACAAACTGAAGAGGAGGAGGCTGGGCTCCAGGGCCATCTGAAGCCATCACTGGGGAATTGACATGAACATTGTTACGAAATGCCTTGAGGAAGGTAGCACTCTGCTCTGAAACATCAGAATGAGTCTATTTTAATCCACAGTTCTTTAATCATTTCTCTTTTTCTACCCATGTATGAAGGTGTGCCTCGTACAGAGGGAGCACACACCATTACATGTCCAGACAGTACCTAGTGTGTGACTATGTGTAATACAGTGGCTTGTTGATTGTAGAAGAGAAGCGATGTTGATTGTAGAAGAGAAGCGATATGTTGAGTTCTCTAAAAATATGCATTATTAGAAAGTAAATGAAGTATGAAACAAATGTCACCAGTAGTTATTCAGAATATTTCCTTTAGGGCTGTGGAGCGCATTGCATTTCGCTGTCACGTGTACGTGGCTCCTCCCCACCGCCTCTCCCTTCCTGCCCGTTTTATTTTTTTCCTTCAGGGCTGAGGTGGTGCTGAGGGCTCCTGTCTGCCAGATGAGTGGCCCTCTACAGAGGCCTCAGTTCAGGTTTCATTCTGGAAAGGAAATGGTTGATCACTCCCAAACCCTGGCCTAAAAGGGAGGCTGCTTAGTTCTTAGCCTGTGGCCTTGTAGTCCTGCACCTTAGAATGAGTTAAAAGACTTTTCCGAAAGCTACTTATGTGCTCACTTCAGCAGCACACACACCAAAAGCTCCTTGATGTCTTTTAATTTCAACACATTCAATTGTCTATTAGTTGACACAACACTTGGTAGTTTTTCTAAGTCCTCAGCTACATGACTGAGATTTTGCAGTTAGGTTTAATTGTAGAAAATAGCTCCAGCTACAAAGTCACTTCCCAGAGCACCCAAATGCACAGACTGTTGGTGGGAAAATGTTTCCATAATGATGAATTCAACAAAATACCTTGCCATTTGTTTGTATCTTTTCAATGAAGCCATTCTGTTTCTCCTCTCATTTTAGTTTTTCTAAAAAATTGAACCATTTATGTCTGGTTAATCCTGCTTACTAGGCATATTTACAGATGCATTATTATATCTTAAAATTAGCTTCTCCTTTTCCCATTTCAAATGGATGGAAAAGCAAAAAGCAACATCCATCAGATGAGGTCATCTCAGCAGGAAGCCTAATTAACTCAAAATAAAGTCTCCAGCAGTAGATGAACCAGAGCAAATAATAAGCCTCCCCCAGACACTGTGAACAATTCACACATTAAAATGTCCTAATGTGATCTCTCCCCATCCTTTTCAGCTCTGCCATGTTTTTTTAACCAACATATTATTCCCCATAATGTACAAACAGATAGATTCATCTCTGAGCTTGTATACATAGGTATGTGAATATGAATGGGCTGGTCCATGTAGTTCTGTTCAGAACTTCTGTTCTTACCTCCTTATGAATACTAACAGTATAGTCATTTTGTTTTTCATTTCACAGTTACTTATGACTACGCTTTGGAAGAATGCTTCAGAGAGAAGAGGGGCTGAGAAAGAGACAAACAGAAAGACAGAGACAAAGAAAGGGGAGACAGAGAAGTAATTATTCAGCAGCAGATGCCAGGAGTGGTATTTATTCATCAAAATTGCACGGGTCATTCATTAAAATCTCAGTTTTAATTAGCAAACACCTGTTTTCTGTTTGATTTAATACTGATATCTACTATCTTCAATTTGCCTTCTTCAGTACAAGCAATTAGGTAGCCCTGACAGTAACAGTTAATCTAATTAGCCCAGAGGTGCCCCTGGGAGGTAACTATCGACTCAGAGAATTACAGATACAGGTGATCACAGCTTCATTCACTAAGATTTGTGCAGTTAGGTTATTGCTAGGTCCCGTCTTCCTCCAGGACCCTCCTTTTGGATGTGGTTTTAAGTGAACAAATGTATTTTTTGAGCATCTACTATGCACTAGTTACCACGGTAAGTCCAGACAGCACAAACTTGAGACTACAAGAGTTCCTGGCCTAGCAATGGTACCAAACTGATGAAGGAGACGAAGATGTAAACTCACTACTGCAAACACAAGGAACTTTGAAGCCCAGAGCAGCTAAATGTATCAACATCCTTATCAGTACTTGAAATATTTCTGTCATAAACGTTGGTCACTACTGAAGGCACAGGATAATGATGTTGCTTTTTTTATAATTGAAAAAGTTATGTTTGTTTTCCAACTGGTAAAAAATTGTTTACAAACATATAATTCAAGTCATTCTACCAGTATGTCATCACGGAATTTAATGAAGCGATCTTACATCTCTTTTTACATAGCTTATGGCATGTATGATTAATGAGAGCAAGTAAGTTGCCATTGACTCCTAGGAGCTAGAAAATGTGCATCAAAGGAGAGTCAGTCATCAGAACTAATTCTGTATGCACATTTCAATAACGGTGCAGTTAGATGATTTGGAGTAAAATTTCCATAAGTAAAGCAAAATCCAAAAAATGCTGCGGATAGAGATGTCTGCTAGAGATCCACTTCATCTCCCCTGGTCTCAGTCTTATATCCTTGTTTTGTAAAGAAGAGAGCTCTGGTCTTTCTACTTCTGGTCAAAAATGGGGCATAGAAGCAGACAACCAGTCTGTCTCTCAAACTCACACAAGTGGACACTTGGTACTTTTAAGGAAAAATTTTCCATGCATCATACCAACTGAAAGACAGTAGCCTCTGTTTCCATAGCATATGTATATATTACATATATTTATATATTATATATAAATATATATAACATATTATATATAAATATATATGTATATTTTATATATTTTGAGCCTGGAAACAGGCTCAAAAGAATTAAGTGATTTTCCTAAAGGTAATAAAGTTAGGAATCAGTAAATCAGTTGGGACTAAGGTCTATCTGATTCTTGCCACCATCTACTTTTTTGAAAATAGCAGCTAAAATTACCAATGTTTATATCATTCTCTGCATTTCACAGTGGATTTTCTAAGAGTAGTATGTGAGATTCCTAATTAGGCCAGTGGCTAGTATTGTGTTCTGTTGTTTGACTCTTTTAATAATCACAAGATATTGTTTGGCCTAATAATATTTTCATTCTTTTCAAAATAAAGAGATTGGTGGAGAGCAAGTGCAAGAAACTTCAGGTAGCTGTTACATACAATGCAACATCAAATAATTGAAAATAAATAATACATGGTCTTCTGGAGAGAGCTTACCACCTCATGGACCAAGCAGACATCAATAAACACATTATTATTCACAACAGAGGAATCACTAGAGTCAAGTATAAAGATTTTTTTATGGAAAACAAATTTTCCCTTCAAACAATAACATATATTGTCATTCCTAAATAACTTGGGACCGATTCAATATTTACCTGTCTTGTGTTTCATCTCTTCAAAATAAACTCATGAAGATTAGATGGTTGCCGTGTTTTATACACATATTGTTTGTCTTTAGTCATAGTAAGTTGCATACAGGTAAATATTTAAAAACTGCTGCCATTGGGGAAAAGACAAATCTATGCGGTGGCATGTGATAGTCATCTCAGCAACGCTCAGGGCTGAGGTAGTAAGAGCACTGGTTCAAAACCAGCCTGTCTAACTCAGCAAGACTCTAAGACTTTCATATCAAAATAAAAAATGGAAGACTGGGGACACAGCTCAGGGTTAGAGCATGCCTGGGTTTGATTCCCAATATTGAAAACAGAAAAGAAGAAAGGAAAGAAAAGAGGGAGAGAGAAAAAAAGGAAGGATGGCGTATGGAAGGAAGCAAAGAAGGGAGAGGGAAAGAGAGGAAAGAAGAAGAGAAGAAAAACGAAAAAGGCCTGTTTGTCAAACCCCATGATAAAATGCCTCTGTAATTCCAACTATCCCCTTCATGTAAATACCAGAGAGACGGAAAGAGACGTTCACACTTGGCTCCCAGGAGGTACCTTGCAGAGTGGTGCTGGACGTAGACTCCTGTACACAGCAGGACGGGCGCCTCTGTAACTCCTTTCTCCCACCGGGGCTGCTCGGGCTTGTCCACACATGCCCTCTACATTAGTGCCCTGCACCCGCCCAATGATGGGGACCTCCCACTGGGACAAAATAAGCCACTCATTAGCCTGTCCTGCAGACTTCTGTGCTTACTAGTCAGAAGAAACAATGGTGAGGAAAAGCAGCTACAGAGGGGGTCAGACAGCAGAGGCCCTGAGGGCTTGTGTGATCACCATCCCAGTGCTTCACGGCATCACCTGCACTTCAGGGGAACCTTGGCAACACGGCTGCTTCTGGGAAGGCTCATTTTGGGAGAACATTTTGGCAGAACAAAGAGATGAAATCAAAATGGCAAATGTAATGCAGCCAATCGGGCGAACGAGATGATAGGAAGATGGGTAAACTCTTCGTGTAGTGCTCATCAAAGGCCACGGATGCCACTGAGGCCCTGGGAGAGTTTTGGAAGAACTGAACTGGCCAGATGGGCAGCGGTGCCCTTTGTTACTCTGCTTCCCACTGAGACTTCGGCTTCTGTGTTTTCCTCCAGCTCACACCTCTTCGTTCCTAGACACAAGCAGGCTGCTGTGTGAGAATACTCACAGAAGAAAGAAAACTCACCTTCTTCCCCGAGATGCTGAGGTACGGCTTATCATACTTACTGCACAGGACTCAGAGCCACAATGGGTTTCATTGTCCTCTTCTCATTTTAAGCTTGTTTGTTTGTTGCACAGGAAAAAAAAAAAAAACCCTTTGGCTCTGTTCACATTCATATTCATGGACTTGATTTGAGTATTGTTTTAATACTTCATCAGAAAATTATCATTCACTTTTTCTTTTACACATGTAATCTTGAAAGGTTTGCTGAATTTTGAAAATGTCCCTTTGTCTTATTTCCAGGCTTATGTTTTTTCATGAGAAAATACAGGTCTAATTTGATAACGGAGGTCACTAGGGGATTCATGTTTTGAATGTTCTCTTCAGCAAGTTATTTAACAAGTACAGCAAATGCATAGAGCATTTCCTACACGCAGGGTGTCAGACAAGATGCTGCACAGAGGCCAGCGCTCACAGTCCTCAGGACAAGCTGCTAGGAAAGACTAATTCTCCACCTTCCCAGATAAGAGCTGAGATCTAAACAGTCATACAAGCAGCCAATGCTGAGATCGAGCACCAGACAATACAGGCAGCTCTCAAATATAGAACTTCTGTTTTATACATTTGATTAAAAAGTTGATTTGACCTTTCATGCTAGCAGCAAGGAGCTTCTATATTTCAAATCAGCTCCTATTTCCTCCCAGTGGAGGAAGAAGACAGGTATTAGTGAAGAGGCTTTTTCATCCTCAGAAGAAGGGAAGCTTCCTCAAGAGAAGAGAATATCAGAAAGTATTATAACATCAATGGAAGAAAAGTCACTCAGACGTGAACCTTTGTGCAATGCTTATATGTTTCCTTTACACCAACAGGTTATAGCCTGAACTCCAGGCAGAGGGCTGCTCAGTCTGGCAGTCACACGGTGGCAGCCAAGAAGACTAGATGCCTGGCAGGGGCTTTGGGGTTATTGAATGAATGAATGAATGATTATAAGTGACATAGTGCTAATGGAGAATTGATAGAATTAGAAAATAATGTCCCTGAGAGTTAGAATAGATGATGAATTTTTAAATTGAAAATTCTATACAGGATTAATGCACTATAATAATTCCTTTAGTACGAACACATAATTTCATAGAAGATAGAGAAATATCTGTATAAATGCATGTGTGGATATCAAGTATTTTACTATTAATTCCTAAGACATTCTCCCTAGATGGAAGACGGGCTGAGATCACATAGCCAAGTGATAAGGTTGGGAGTATGACTAGTGTGAATTCAAGATTAGATCCTATAGAAATCAAATCTGGGAACTAAATGAATAAATATTGTGACGAAGGAGAGCCTGAGATAGAATTCTGTTTGAGAAAAATGGTGAAACTATTACTAAAAGAAATTTAAGAAAGGGGGTTTTGCAGAGAATTTCTCAGCACTGGCGAATCAAAGTAAAAGGACTGGCAATGATGTCGACAGACTAACCACTGGATGAGAAGTAAAAGTGAAGAATGAATGAAGATGCAGTGTGCCACAGGGTGCGACCCCTAAAAGGAGGCTGTGAATAGTTGAAGACAGTAGCGGATGTTGAAATGCTGCCAGGCAGTGAACTTGGACCTACACCCCAGACCTGGGACCCAGCTCAGTGGGCAGGAGCTGGTTTCCATTTTCATCATTTTTAAAAACACAAGGATACTGGTACAAATCCGCATTATGGAGTGCAATCATGATGCATATATGTAATGTACCAATAAAGAAAAAAAAAAAAACCACAAGGAATATGTGATAGTATGTAACTATGTGGATACATAGGAGCATCACTTTTTAGGAATGCACCAGATTAACTATATATATATATATATATATATATATATATATATATATATATTACTTATAATACTTATATGATATATATAGTTAATCTGGCGCATATATATTATATATATTATAAAATTATATATTATATATTATAAAATTATATATATTATAATGTTGTTATATACATTATAATATTATATATATTAAATATATATAAAATTGAGGGTCATTCTACTCAAAACGGGCTTGGTGGAAAACAGTACCACTAGTAATTACTGTGAGGCAAACCTTAAAGGAAGCCCAAGGATGTGGGCCTATGTGTGTGTGTGTGTGTGTGTGTGTGTGTGTGAGTGTGTGATTTACTCAATATATTTATATGTATCCTAGTGAAGAAATGTTCCAATATTGTCCCAATAAATATAAATTTCATGTTATCATAATAAAATTATTTCAGTATATAACCCCAGGAACACTTTAGGAGGACTATGCATTACATCTGATATCAGAATTCACACTTTTAGTAACTACAATATTTGCTTAGTTAAAAATAACTTTTTCAAGGCCATATGAGACAAAACCATCCCTTCTCTCATTTTCCTTCACACCCCAGTCCACAGAAAGCTCTCTCTTGAGCAGCAACACTCTCTCCCCAGAGCTAGACAGAGGCCCCTGGAATTTTGGGTTTATTTCTTTTTCTAGAGTATTTTCTCTGTGTGCTTCCGTTCAGAGTGAATACTTAGTCTTCAACTTAAAGCTGTGAACTTTCTGACTTCTGTATTCCAGGATGTATCCTGTTTCTGTATTATATCACCTGCCTAAACTTTTTTTCAGTTATTAAAAGGAATGATTATTTTTTTAAATGGGTCACTATATTGATTTACAGATGAAAAATACAGAAGATGAAATAATTTACTTTTATTCTCTGGTAAATAATACCCTCATTCCTGATTGGATTATAGGATGAAAGTAATAGATATGTGAAACAAAAAACCTATGCCATGACCACCTTGTCCTCAGCCAAAAACACAAGAGGCATTTGTGATGAATCTTCTTAGAATGACAGCTTGTCTTCATCCTGCACCACGTTGTGATGTGTTGTGTTCTAGTGGAAATGAGCATGGACTTTTGAGTCAGACAGGCCTCTTTTCCTAGTTTCTTCACAACTATCTGTAGTTTTGAGGGAAATTAATGTTTCTGATATTAACCATTCATAGAATTAAAGTAATAGTATTTATCTCAAAGAATTGATCTAAGGTTTAACATAGGTATTAGCACATATGTGAATGGTTCACGTATTTTCAGCTGTGCATAGTTAACTCCTCTGTGTCAACTTGCCTGGCTCATCTAGCTGTTATATTTTGCTTAGTGACCCATTTATGGGTCTATAAAATGGCTCTATAAAAATGAGACGCGAGTTCTTAATCTCATGTTTTGAGCTAATGTCTCAGTTTATCATTGTGCCACACCTGAAACACATCCTAATACCTTTCCTGGGCCCCCAGATAGATACCTGGCTTGGATCACTTTTAGAAGCAGAAGAAGAGGAGGGGGGAGCAGCAGGAGGGAAGAGACAGTATAAGGAAAGGTGAGGAGGTAGGGGAAGAAGAAGAGAGATGATAGAGATGAAAGAGGAAGAGGACAGAAGAGGAAGGGTGGAGGGAGAGAAGAAGACAAGGTGGGGGGTGGAGGAGGCAGAAGAGGAGAGGAGAAAGAGGATCCTGACATACATAGGGTCCGCCAGGCCTGCGGTGCCAACCACTAGCCTGGCTATTGTGATGCTGGCTTCTATTAACACTGAATTTCAGTGTTATATATACTATCCCGCAGACCACATGTCCTGGGGAAACTCTGAGTGCACATTTCCCTTCGTTCTGCTTTGGATCCTGGATGTCTTTTTTGCAGGATCCAAACAGCTGTGAAGGGCAAGCCCACTTAACTAGACAAGAAAGTGCTGGAAGCTCTTCAACTCCAACACTTGACTAACCAGGGACTCGGAAAAGTGGCCTTCGGTGAATGAAAAGCACAGGCCCCACAAGCAGTTGTCAGGCTCAGAGTGAAATCTAATCTTGCAGCTCCAGTTACTGCCATAAATGCCATTGATGCCTCTGCTCTCTGGCAGAATGTTCTTTATACAACGTAAGTGGGCCGATCAAGCTTTCCGATTGTTAATAGGCAAAGGTATGGGGCCTTTTGTCACCCACCTGACAGCGAAGATGTCCTTGTGTGAAGTGCAGGCTCCTCCGGAGAGCTTTTTGTCGACGCTGTTGTGGACTTGCACTTTCTTCACCCACTGAAGTTCAAGTCCTGTGCCACTGGAGTTCAGTCGGCGGAGTGAAGCCACTGGCAGGAACAGTGGCGTCTTCCCACCCAATTACAGGAGGAGACTCTGATCTTTCCGTCATCACTACAAAGGCAAATGAGCTGCTGTTCTCACTGCTGGTTTAGAAGCCTGTCTCGGGCACCCATTAGTTTTCTCGTTTGTGACCCACAGGCCTCTGCGGGCGCTGCCTCCCACGTGACCTTTCTCGTTACTCCATTTACAGCTGCGATCAAAGAATTTCAAACTCACACTGTTTCCAGGCTCTGACCACAACGGCTCCCTGCGATCACAGTTCAGATCCACGGGTCCGCTATCTAGTCCCAGGAATTCTGGGTAACTGTTCAATCCAACACAATCCAGACCTTCCGTTTCCTACCTCAGCACCATTTTCCTCCCTCTTTTAAGGCCAGCCCAGCTGCCATGCGCAGTTAGGCTTCCCACCCTGAGCCTCCCTTCACCATCCACGCTCCTGCCTTCTGCTCCTTCTTCCTGCTTTGTCTGACATGCAGACTTCGTCTTCTTGGACTCATGTCGCACCCCCAGGTAGCTCTCTCCAGCGTTTTCTTGCTGACAACGTCTAAGTGTTATGCTTTCCTGTTGAGGCAGGTGTGAGGCCAGGAGGATGATGAGCTGCATGAGCCAGATTCAAACCCGAAAGACACAAATTCTCTTGGCTGAAAAAACATAGTAGTTGATAATACAGCATCTGTTAGTGAAGCTAAGAAACCCGGGAAAACTGAACACTGACGTTCATTTTATCCCTCACAGGACAGAGCGATTCCTTTCCCACTGCTCCAGATTAGATTTCCTGAAGGAGACAAGATGCCACCAGTTTCTCTCAGTCAAGAAGTGAAGTAGTGTAAACTCGTACAACCCCTGTGGAGATCAGTTTGGAGATTCCTCAAACAGATAGGATTGGAGGTCCCATTTGACCCAGCCATCACTCTGCTAGGTATATACACACAAGAATTAAAAGATTCATATCACAGTGACATATGTGCACCCATGTTTATAGCAGCTCAGTTTGCGATTGCTACATCTTGGAAACAATCCAACTGTCCATCAACTGGAGACTGGATAAAAAAGCTGTGGTTCTTCTACAGAATGGAGTATGCCTCTGCCATAAAAAAATGGTAAATTTGAATCATTTATACTTAAATGGACGTACCTTGAGGACATCCTCATAAGTGAAATAAATAGGTCACAGATGTGTAAATATCGCATCTTTTCTCTGGTATGAGAAAATAAAGATGTAAATGAGTTCTAGAGCGTATATTATATATTGTGAAACAGAAAATACTCAAAGAGAAATGAGGTGAAGGGGGAAACAATGAGATTATAACAAAAAAGAAAGGAAACAAAATTTACGTGTATAGGGGGTGGGGGGTAGAGTGTATAGGATTATGGGAAAAATGAGAATTAAGTTGTGTCATATACTTGTACAAATTCTCATTGTTGAGTGCAATCATGATGTGTATATGTAATATACCAATTAAGATTTTAATTTAAAAAAAAAGTGAAGTAGAAGCTGTCTGAGAAGGGAAGTTAGGCTCAAGAAGGACACAGACTGCCATATGATTAAAATACAGTCTTTGTTTTTCCTGAAAAAGTCCTGAATTTTCACACAATGGAACATAAATCAAAGCCTTCACGACTGTTTTCAAAGTTAAAAGACAAGATTTTACCTTTCGGGTAGTGGGAAAGAACTGTCTTTACCAGGTATATGGAAGATTAAAAGGAAAAAAAAGGGTGAAGTATAGGAGGCAGACCCTAAGAAGCTGTTTTGATATATTAATTTGCACACCCATTACACATGCAAACCGTCATGTCAAGTAAACAGACATGAATTTGTTGTTTCTTCCTTATTTAAATAAAAGAAAAGTAGAATGAGAAGTCTTATCTCCCCCAAACTGTTGTAGCTCTGAGTCACTCTTTACACGGCAGGACACTTTTCCTGGTGGAGAAGTATTAACAGCACAGAAATGTCTAGAACTTCTTAAAACAGCAGTTTATTATACTGAGACTTTAAAGCTTTGTTTTACCTCTGAGTCACATCAGCTGCTGAGATGATAGTTTTATACCACAGAACACACATTCCGACAATGATTTTGTCTCTCAGTATTGGTCATCGTTAATGTTCCAATGGAAAAGTTAGAAGTCATTCGCCCCACGTTAGGACTTGCTGACCCGCAAACCGAGGCAGGGGCTTCCCGGATCTGTCCCTTCACGCAATGGTCTCACTCCGCGACAGGCTGAAAGGAAGAGCTCCAGCTGGAGCTGAGAACTTTCACTTCGCTGTGGAGGTGAATAAACACAGACCTTGTGACCCGGAAGATGACCCGGAAGATGACCCGGAAGACGACCCGGAAGACGTGCCCTCCTTCTCCTCCCTCTTCCCTTCTCCGCCCCTCCTCTCCCCCTCCTCTTAGCTCAGGAGTCTGCTTGCACCAGAAAACACTATCGGGCAAGTCTGCATCTCTGACTTCTCTTCAGACTCATCTCCTAAAACATCAAACAACTTAACCAATGCGCATCAACAGTACTGCATTCTGGACTCTGGGTAACGCTTCCGCCGTCCTCTGAGTATTTCACCCGTGAATGGACCCCATTTGTAGCAATTTGTAGGCTCTGGTGAACAGTCAGTCTTTCATCATTTTTAGCAAATAGCAATTATTTCGCCTCCAGCAGATCATTTCCCCCCATCTATTACCCACCTGAGTGACCTTCAGACTGCGCCAGCCATTTGTAGTTTTAAATTGCATTTTATTTAATTGTAAACAGCAATGAGTTGAATACATGGACCGTTTTTTTCTCTATCATACTACAACAATTTTTCTGAATATTTTATTCATAGTTTAGAGAAAAGGAAACATTTACACATTTTTCTCTGTCTTATCCCATCTGATTTTAACGCCGCAGACACACCACACGGCGGTGGTGGACTCCGGCTCCCTGGAGTCATGGCGAAGGCCCTTCAGGTTTCACCTCCCTGGATGGGGACGCGTGTATGACAGAGAGCACTTCACCTTCCGAACCGAGGGAGTGAGTGGTATCGAGGGTCGGATCTGGCTGGCATTTTCCTCTTCTTGGGAGAATGAGACAACACACTCTTACAAGTCAGCAAGATATGCACACATCACGTGTGCTCCGAGGTGATGTCACCTGGGTTGGGGACATCTCCCACTCCGCATCATTGTCGAGCTTTTTACGTCCAATAAAACTTCCTTTTGGAAACACTTGTCATTAAAAATCAGTCGGTAAGAAACTCAGGGACACTACAGAGACTGGTCCTCCAGGTATTTCTCGGTCATTTTTCTTAGCGATATAACCGGTCAGGATGGACAAATGGTCAGCATCAGAGTGACAGGTGGTAGAACAGGGACCAACTAGATGATTTTGCTACGTTAACAAAATGTGGTATTATTGAAGTGTTCCTACTTACACGCTGTATGTATGAGCCTGGGTTTAAAAGGTCAAGAAGCCAGTGGCATGCTTTCTACCTGATGAGATATGGACATATATATATATATATATCTTCCTCTGGGTTTTAAAAAATAATCGTCTATAAGTTCCCTGTTTACTATTTTAATAACTATCTCTAGTCAAAATGGTTACAACTATGATTCTTTTATGAAAACATTTGTACAACCAATGTCGATAACATAGTCTAAAAACAATTTACTTGCCTGTTATTTAAAGTTTTATATCATGAAAGCTCCATGTTAAAGTGAAAAGTGAGTTTTAGTATTAGCAATATTTTAGGTGATTTATGAGACATAAAATAAAAGCATATGTGTATAATTTGTTCCTTCATCAAATTTCAATTCTCACATTCACTGTTTAATATAATTTTTCTAAGAAGAAAATTATATTTATACTATTTTACTTTGTACAACATACTTCTGAAAGTAAATATAAAAACTACCTTAATATGGCTGATATCTAGATGTCACCCCAAGGCCTCATGCAGTCCCAGAGGGGCATTTCAGTGGTGCCTGTATCTAGGGTGTGGTGCTGGGGTCAAGGCCTTGATGCTCTTGAATGCAATGAAGTCCTGGTTGTTCATTTTCTGTAGCATTTCCCTGTGACCTGGGTTTGTTCTTGAAGTCTTTGCCTGCTCCTACATCCTAAAGTATCTACTTTTCTCACTTCCAAAAGATTTAATATCTGTTTTAATACTTAAGATATTTGATTCACTTTTATTTCATTTAGTGCACAATGAGAAATAAGACTAGTTTTAGTCTTCAGTTGAAATTCAGTTTTTCCAGCACCATTTCTAAAAAAATTAACCTTCTCCATTTAAAGACTTAATCCAAAAATGGCAACTGAGATGAACACACACCTCTCAGATGAAAACGAAGAAACGACAGAATAATCAACATCACTAGTCATTTGAGAGACGTAAATTAAGACAATTATAAGATTCTATCTTCTCCCAGGAAGAATGGCTTCTATCAAGAAACCAACCAACAACCAAAGTTGGCAGGTATCGGGAAAAAGGAACTCTTCTCCACTGTTGGTGGAAAGGCAAATTGGTGCAACCATTGTGGAGCTCAGTGTGGAGATTCAAAAAATAAAAAACAAAAGTCCCATTTGACCCTGCTATTCTTCTTCTTGGCATCTTCTCAAAAAAATTTAAAAATTTCATACCATAGTGACGTATGCACACCCATGTATATGGTGACACATTTTATAGTGATAAATCTTGGAAACAACCCACATGCCCATTGATTGATGAACAGATAAAACAGATATGGTTTTTAAGTAAAACGGAGTACTACTCAGCCATAAAGAGATGAATGTGATCTTTCACCGTGTACCAAGCTAAAATCAAAGTGGATAAGAGACCTAAATATTAAAACAGACACTCTAAACCTACTACAAAACAGGTTAGGTAAAACTCTTGAAGACATTGGCTTAGGGAAAGGCTTCATGAACAAAACTTCTATAGCACAGGAAATGGCTAAGGAAATCAACAAATGGGACCTCATTCTTTTAAAAAG
>PVIR01018790.1:0-32869 GCA_004026965.1 Petromus typicus | reverse complement strand
AAACAAAGCTTATGAATATAGGGGGTGTGGGTTGTAGGGTGGGTAGGGCAATGGGAAAAAATGAGAATTAAGTCATGTCATATACTGGTACAAATTCTCAATATTGAGTATGATCATGATGCATACATAAAATGTACCTATTTCACAATAAAACACAATGGAAGGAAGGAAGGGAGGGAGGAAGGAAGGAGGGAAGAAAAATGTTACAGAGATCACAAACATTAAACACATGGTCAACAGAAAGAGAAAGACAAAAAGAAAAACAACCAAAACTTTTAAAGCAGGCTGAAAAATACAAAAACCACTGAAGCCTGTAACCTTTCTATCCTCAGAAAAATGGAGTGCTCTCTGCAGTGATTCATTCCCTCAGGAGAAAAGATTCCAAGCAACCAATGATGTGATATAATTAGAATCCACACACAGCTACCAAATTGTGAATTCAATACAGTGTTATTTTAATAATACAAAGAATTTTCAGCATAAATTCTGGATTATTTTTACACATATCATTTCAGTATCAAAGACCTAAATACCTTTTTATATGTCAATTCCAGTAGAACTGATTTATCAGAATGTACAGGATTTTTTTTATTATTTTGTAATTTCACATTTTACTCATATAGGTAATACTTAGAAATGAAAGGAAAATTTTTTGAAGTTACCGATATATATATTTTGAAAAATACTTTGTAAAAAGATCATTCAAATGTTAATTTGGCTGTAAAGTTTCTTATTATTTTAAGCCATTGCTTTAAAAAGCTTATACTACCATTTTACGGTTTTAGAAAACATAAACATGTCTGTATGAAATTAAATATGAATTCAAACTCCAAATTAAATTTTAAAAATTCAAAGCTTGAACTTATCCAGATAATAAAAATGCTGGTAGCAATTGCTACCAATAATATACTACCGAAAATATGCTATTAAAGAAAGGAGCTTTGAACTAGGTATTAATATATTTTATGTTCCTTTGTTTCAAGACTAAGGATAAAAATAAAACCAAAGGCTTTCTCTGGGTTAACCACAAAGCAAACTGAGAAGGTTTGCAGAAATGTAGAAGAATGCATACGTGTCAAATAAACAGCCTGAGTAAACGTCACACATGTCGGCTAACGTGGCAAAGAGCCTTACTAGGCTTCAAACATCCTGGTTCTGTGAAGAACAGCTGCATTTCCTCACAACACGTTGCCAGAAAGAGGAGTAACTAATTTACACTGACAAAACTTGGAGTTATGAAAATACATAAGAATTATAAATCAAAAACTAAGCTCAGGTGATAAAAATGTCCTACGAAAATTAAATAGAACATGTGCTTAGCTAAAAACAAAGGTGCAAAAATAAACTATTAAAAAAGTAAATTGTCCACATCACACTGTAAATTTACTCAATCTCTGAAATAACAAAATCTCCTCTAAAACTGTCAAGTCAAAGTAGCACCAAAAATCTACCTTTTAGTAAAACCCATTTGAAAGTTAGATTTTAGGAAGAGATTTTATGTTGCTAAAAATAGCAACTTAAAAATCATTAATTATGTTACTGGAAACATCATATATAGTTAATTTTCAATAAAGTTGTCTGTTTTAAATATTTTACTCCAGATCCTATTAAACATCTTTATCTTGCAATAAAAGAAACAACAGACTTAGTAGTTAATCTCATGAACAGGTAGTCTAAGAGCCAGCTGATTATATGCCTCATCCAGTTCCTTAAGAATCACGCCTGGACATGGCTTCTTCCCCATCTGTCTTTTCATTCTGGTTCTTATGTTTGGGCCGTGCATACTTAATCTCTTGGTAAAATTTGTTCCTTCTTGTCTAGAGGTTGTTAAATTCCAGTTATGCAGATGGAACCAAGGATGGATGTACCAAACATCTTTTACTATGGTCCTCTACATCAACCCTCTGAAGAGAGCTCACAACTGCTAAAGCCCAACGTGACTTCTATCCAAGACCCCTGAGATGAAATCTCCAGAGAAAATCCCTGACTGTTGTCTCCCCTACACTGACTCTTCTCAGCTTAAAGCAGCCAAATTCTATCTTCAACCCATCTCCCCAAACCAGTTAGGAATACTTCAGGGGTGGGACAGGGAAATAGAAAAGAGTTTAATTAACTTATCTGTAAGGCAGCAAGACAGAGGAAGGGCTTGAGACAGAGTTGGGTCATCTGCCATATTGATAAGAATATAAGAACAGACAGTGGACTTGGACTTTGGACCAAGGATGAACTTCTCAGGCAACATGGAATGCAGAGAGCTATAGCCACTCTGCATTATGTCCCTGAGTTTGGAGGAACTTAAAATACCTAATAACCAGGTATTTTCTCAAAAATCTAGGCTTCTTTTAGACTCATTTGTTAAAGAACTGGGCTACACAGCCTGAGTTCCAACTGGTCACTTTAAATGCACAGAGTCCCCTGTGGTGGTGGGGGTCACCAACAACTGAGCAATTACTATGGTCTGCTCATTTCTAATTAACTGAGTCAAGGGCCCATGGAGTCACGTGTTCAAGACCCCTCCAGGAGCTATCCTTATTTCCAATAAAAACTCTCCTAACTTCAAGAAACTATCTTCCTCCTTATTCTTAACATAAAAACAGCATGTTATTTAGTAAGCACCTAGCACATAATGATGACAGGCACTAACTACTCACTGTACTTCTACAATTTACCAGTTTTCTTTTCACAACCCACACCCAATTTTTCCACTCTCTTTTATTCTTCATTTATTCAACTATTTTTCAAATGTTAAGACTCTACTTATTTTAATTATTTTTTGTCTTATATTTTATGCAATGTTTCTTGGCACTGAAGAGAAACAAGTAGTAAAACTGGAGTCGCCTCATATGATTATAAATTAATCACTGCAGAGTAAAATACAGTATTAGTTTGTACTCAAAAGTTACATGAGAACAGAAGTTTTCAAATTCTTCAATGTGTCTTAGTCAACCTAATTTTGGTTAATAAATAAAACTAAAGCAATAATGTTGTATGACATGAACATGACATGAACATATACATGAGTATATATATATATACTCATCACACTAAGAACAGAGGGGAATTTAACTCTGTTAAAAAAAAAAAAAAAGCCGGGAGCCAAGGAGTTAGCTCAGTGGTTCCGGCGCCTGTCTTGCAAGCGCAAGGACCGGGGTTCGATCCCCGGTAACCACATACCATACTGGGTGTGAAGACTCATGCCCAGTAGCAACCAGTACCACATCCCACAGTGCCTATAATCCAGCACTCAGGAGGCAGAGGCAGTAGCACTGCTGTGATGTGAGTTGGAGGCTGAACTCAGGGCCAGCTTGAACCACAAAGCGAGACCCTGTCTCAAAAAACCTAACAAAAAAAAAAAGCCTATAACCTCATACTCAGTTGTGAAAGACTGGTAGATTTCTCCCTAAAGTTAGAACAAGGCAAGTAAAATACCTCTTTTTAACATAATATTGCTGCCGTAAGGCAAGAAAAATACATTATAAAAGACATACAGATTGGAAAAGAAGAGTCTCTGGCTGCAGATAACATAACAACCACATGAAAAACCCTAAGGAATTTTTTTTAAGGCTACTAAAAATAACAAGTGATTTTATCAAGGATATAGGATATAGATATAAAGCTAATAAAATAAAAAGTTAATGATAAACTGCACTTAATCACAGTTTTAAAACATCTCTATTTCAAAAGTAACTGTTCAAGAAAGTTAAAAGCCATAGCAAAGACTGGGAAAATGTACCTATCAAATATATGTGTTAAAGAACGTCTAACCTGTACAACTTTTGTAGCTTACCAATAATAGGACAAATGACTTGATATTAAAATGGGAACAGTTTTGAACAGATGTTTCATCCAAAAAGATATATGAACAGCAAATAAGCACACAGGGAGCTTTTCAAAATCATTAGTCATCAGTAAAAAATTAAATTAAGGCCACAATGAAATACCACTACACACCCACTAGCATGGCTAAAATTAAAAAGACTGTAAATACCAACTGTTTGAGAGGATGTGTAGTAACTAAAACTCATACTGCTGGTGGAGAATGCAAAATGTTGTAGACACTTTAGAAATATTTGGCAGTTTCATGTAAAGTTAAATTTACATTTACCATATGACATAGTAATCCTACTCTTAGGTGAAAAAACATGAAAATGTATGTCCTCATGAAAACTAGCACTCACAAGGTTTCGGCAGCTTTGATGATAACCAAGGACAAGCAACAAGTCGAATATTCATCAACTAGTAAATGAATAAATTGTATTCTACCAATCAACTAAAATTATTAAGCAATAAATAGAAGCTCTATCCATCAACAATATATACAAATCTCAAAAGCATTATGCTAAATGAAAGAACTAAATCAAAAGATTACATACTGTTGTATGTCATTTATATTAAACTCTACAAAATGGAAAACTGTAATGACAAAAAGAGCCAAACCAATAGTTGTAAGGATAAGAGGGAAAGGAATCACAAAAGAACACGAAGAAAATTTGAGGCTGATGGAAAATTTGCAGAGTTTTATATTATGGTGGCTGTTAAATAATTGTATATAATTATCCAACCTTAGAAGTGTACACTTAAAATTGGAATTCTACTGCTTATAAATTATATCTCAGTAACTTTAATTAAACAAAAAGCCTTGTTCTACTGAATTGAAATCCTGTTTGGAGTAACAATGTAATTACAAAACATTACAAGAAGATATGACAGAATTTCTTGTATAAGTTTGGTAGAGTTCCGGGATGCCCTACAAGTAGTAGGCAAGGAACACACACAGTGGCCTGCCCAAGAAGAGATAATATACATTTGTGTTTTCCCTATTAGTGTCACTTCAAAATAATTTGTTTACAGATTATTGTTTTTGATGAGCAAACAGTTAAAAAGAAGCATGAATTATAGCATGTTTTAGGTGAAGAAGATGAAAAAGTTCTATAGATGGATATAAAACAATGCAAATTACTGAATACCACAGAACTGTATACTCAAAAGGGGTTAACATGGTAAATTTTATATTATATATATTTTATCAAATAAATTTTAAAGAAATGCGAAAAAAGCATTACTAACATATATGTAAATCTGGAAATCCATGGGAACTTAACAATTTAAATAGTTCCTTTGGTTTAATTATAAAGACTAGTCTGTTTCATGAAATCAAAGTTAAAAATGGCTACAGTATGAGGTATGATTTTACTAGTCACAGGAAATTGTGTGCGCCAATTCTTTCCAACTGTATATGGAATGTTCAGGAATCTACCAAAGTACAGTTTTTGCTTAAAACAGCTTAACTGAGTTATCTACAGCAGTCAGGAAAAACACTGGGAGACAAATATCACATGAGTGAGCATGGATCCAAGAAAGTTCTATATTTAACCCAAACACAATTCACTTTCCCATGTAAATTAATCTTCAAGCTGAACTCTCCATAAATATTCTAAACATGTTACTAGAAGCCCAAGTGATAGTACCCCAGAGTTAAGTAAGATTGGAAGAATTGCCAAAACAAATATCAAATTTCATGTTATTTAGGCAATTTATTATGAATAAACTAAAATGTGATCAGGCTAAGAGATGTTTTAGACAATCATTATAAGATTACTACTTAAGCCAATAATTGACAACATCAGAAAATTCCTGCATAATAATTCCAGCGATGGGAAAGATGTAGTAATCTACCTAGACCTGGCATGACATTTTCTGTTAAGAAATAGCATAATGAAAACCTTCGGTTCAAAAAAATAAGCTCAAAAGGCACATGTCTAAAACAGGGAAGAACATGTACACATAAGCAAGGTTTCTGTACATCTGGGGAACAAGTTCTGAGTTAAAGCCTAAAATAATTTCAGTAAAATACTTCCAATCTTGGCCAGAAAATACATAGTAATGATAGCAGCTGTTATTACCAGTAGCAGTAGAAGTAGTAAACTCTTACACAGTGCTTCCATTTGCCAAACACTAACTCTAAACACAACATTCTGAGGCAGACATACCACTGTCTCCATTTCACAGAAATGAAGAAACAGGCTCAGGAAGATGAGGTAACTTTCCCATTGTAACTCAGCTGGTAGGTGGCAGAGACAATTTAGCCTGTTTAGACTGTGCCAAGTCCAGAGTTCTTGCCCTTAACTATATTAATCAGCTCTGGAAAATGCCGCTGTTTTGCTTGGAACCAAGAAGTTTAAAGGAACTGCTTCAAGTATAGACCAAACTGGAGAATAATATTAGAAAAAACTAGTGAGCAGTCAAGAAAAGGTTTCAACATTTGCTTAAAAACCACTATGTACCAGGCACTCTGCATCTTAGCAAAGTAAATAACTGATTACAACCAAGTATGATTTACAGGCCCTGAAATTTACCATAACCTTGTGTTCAATGAAGTTTGTTAAATTATTTCTTTGAGTTTAAAAAGCAATGATAGAAAACAAAATCAAATGCAAAAAATAAATATTTGATTGCAGCATCATTAAGAATTCAATTCAGTTCCTTCAAAAAATTCAATAAGCATTTATGTTTCAGGCACAATGTTAAGAATGGAACATACAAAAGAAATTTATTAAGCATCAAAATTTTTAAAAATTGTTTGTGTCCTCAAAAATACCTTATATTCTAGGGCCATGGATTTAGCTCAATGGTTCCAGCACCTCCCTTGCAAGTGTAAGTGCCCGGGTTCAATCCCCGGTAACCAGACACAATGCTGGGCCTGGGGTGTGTTGGCTCACGCCTGTAATCCCAGGGAGGCAGAGGCAGGAGGATTACCATGAGTTCGAGGCTGAGCTCTGGGACAGCCTGAACTACAAAAGTGAGACCCTGTCTTAAAAAAATAATATATATATATATATTTATATATTTATATTTATACTGCTAAGACACTGATCACAGGGGTTAAGTGAACTGTTTAGGCTCCTAACTAATAAACATCCAAGACAGGATTTAAATTCAAAGCTACCTATGTATAATTCTATACACTTTACTCTGTAGTAAGGTAATAGTGTTTGTTTTTTCTGGGTTTTTTTTGTTTTTTGAGACAGGGTCTTGCTTTGTAGTTCAGGCTGGCCCCGAGCTCAGCCTCAAACTCACATCACAGAAATCCTCCTGCCTCTGCTTCCTGAGTGCTGGGATTACAGGCGTGAGCCACCACACCTGGCACTGAGGTACGTGGTTCTGGTTGCTGCTGGGCATGAGTCTCCACACCCAGTATGGTATGTGGTTTCCGAGGATCGAACCCGGGTCCTTTCACTTGCAAGACAGGCGCCGGAACCACTGAGCTAAATCCCCGGCCCCATAGTGTTTGTTTTTTCAACTAACTTCAAATAAAAGGCCCCTGGATTCTCTTTAATATTTTAGAACTGGCTGTTCACTGAGAACTTAAGAACTTTAAAAGGGGAAGTGTAAATTCTAGACTAAATATTGGGTTGCAGACTTTCTGCAGATTATGTATAACACAAGTACATCACGAGTGTCACACGTTCTAAAGTAGCTGAACATTTGAAAATATGCACTGCAGTGGTCTACAGATGAGTACATAGAAAAGGTCATTACTTGCAACAAAGTTCCCAGTCTTAAGAGTTGAAATCCTTCTCAGAGCTTTTAAGTAGTTTGGTAGAGAAAAAAAGTTACTGCAAAGTAGCAATAACAACTGGGAAGAAATTCTTCTAGGTCTTATTGTCAGCCTGCCTTATCTCAAACCCATTAATTACATATATCCAAAACAGGTAAAAAATGTACTGATAGAACACTCTACTGCTTATCCAAGATACTACACTCTCTAAAGAGAGTCCCCTATTAGTACCAAGATGCAATAAACTTATCCAGCTGTGTATTATTTTAACATTGGAACAAAAACTACGCATTTATCATGCATCCATGTGCCATCTTAAAACCTTTAGCCTAGATTTGTTAAATTATGCTTTGCCTAAACTGAATTAACTAGGAATAATTTATTTTGAAAGAACTACTAAGGAATGGCTGAAATCTTGAAAAATGAAATTGAAACTGGGTCTTCAATGTATTTATACACAAACTGCATCAATATTCATTTTCTAAAAACATTAGGAAATTAAAATGTGATCTTACTAAATGTGGAATATAAAACAGAACAAGTGGGCTGGGGATTTAGCCCAGTGGTTCTGGTGCCTGCCCTGTAAGCACAAGGTCCCGGGTTCGATCCGTGGTAACCACATAAACTCACCCCAGCAGCAACCAGTACCACATGCCACCATGCTGGGCGTGGTGGCTCACGCCAGTAATCCCAGCACTCGGGAGGCAGAGGCAGGAGGACTGCTGTGATGTGAGTTGGAGGCTGAGCTCAGGGCCAGCCTGAACCACAAAGTGAGACCCTGTCTCAAAAAAACCTAAAAAAAAAAAAAAACAAAACTGAACCTGCTATTTCATCAGAAGGGAGCTCTATAACATGTAAAAACAGAATACGGGTGATAGTTTATCTTTTTTTAAACAAAGAATTTCTTTATAGAATGCACAAAGTAATAGTATAGTTTCTTTTAAAGAAATTTCTCAACACCAAAGATAGTATCTTTTCATTTTTACATTCACAATATCTAGCTTTATAAAGCATTCAATGAATGTTAGCAGTGCCTCAGGAAACTTTAAATATAATTCATAATCTAATTTCAATTTATTCTTAGCTATTCAATAAAATGGCTTCCTGAAAAACATTACCATGTATATACTCTGTTAGTTTATATTTGTCCTGCTTTTATTTTTTTTAACAGACATTTGGGATTTTTTTAAAATTAATTTTATTGGTACGTTTTAGATACACATAATGATCACATTAGTCACAGGGAAATTTGTACCTATACATAATATATCTTGATTTTTTTTTGTCCTCCAAAACCTTCTCATCCATTTAACTTCTCGCTCCCTCTTTATTTATAAAGGCTTTGCTTTCATTTACCTTGCTTTTTAAAAATTTTCTTTTAAAAATAAAATATGCTGGTAATTCAGGCCTCAAATTTCCCAGTTGATCCTATGCACATAATAATCAACTGACATAAATGGTACATAAAAATAAGCTTTCTGGGCTGAGGACGCGGCTCAGTGGCACTATGCCTCCTCAAGGTCCTAGCAACAATAAATAAGTAAGTAAATAAATAATAAAACAAAGATAAACTTTCTACTTACCATGTAGTTACCATAAGCGTGATCAAACATTTCCAGTACTTGATTCCTAATTTTGAAAAAACAGACACAGAGAAAATTATACTTGCTTATTGTTTCAGAAAGCTAATTCTTCTTCAAGAAGAATTTTTTTTTTAATTTTTTAAAGGTAAATTTTTTAAAGGTAATATTTAGTTTTTTTTAAAGGTAATATTTAGTTAGAAAGGGATATAAACAGAGTAGAAGATACACTAGTTATTAGACAAGTTCAAGAACTCACACAAAGAGTTGGGCCACACTTTTACAATGCCTAGCAAATCACATTAAAGTCACTTTACATTTTGCCTAAAAAATCTGTTGAATGGGCCGGGGAGTTAGCTCAGTGGTTCCGGTGCCTGTCTTGCAAGCACAAGGGCCCGGGTTCGATTCCCCGGTAACCACATAACAATACTGGGTGTGGAGACTCAACCCAGCAGCAACCAGTACCACATACCACAGTGCCGGTGGCGTGGTGGCTCACGCCTGTAATCCCAGCACTCGGGAGGCAGAGGCAGGAGGATTGTGATGTGAGTTTGAGGCTGAGCTCGGGGCCAGCCTGAACAACAAAAAAGCGAGACCCTGTCTCAAAAAACCTAAAAAAAAAAGAAAGAAAAAATCTGTTGAATGATACCTGCCACAAAGAAAAGGAAAATTGAAAAATCATTACTATACCTCTGAACATACTTACTGATGTGTCTTGAAGGGGAAATAGTGCTAGAGAGCCCCCAAAGGAAATAATTATTAGTACCATTTACTGATTATCCTGTATGTTTACTGAAAGAGAAGGGTGAGATGACTGAAATAGGAAATAGTATTTTATATAGTCTCTGCCTTTCCTACTACACTGCACAAAACCACTAATGCCTACTTTAAATACTTATTTATTAATGTTTGCCATGTTTCAAAAAGATATACTTGATGATATCTACAGTCTATTCCCTCAAAAACCTGAGAAAAAGCACTATTTAGCTCTATAATGAGAAATCTAAGGCTCAAACAGAAATTTGTATGGTCTGGCTTATACTCTCCAAGACTGTTAGAAATGGGTATTTCATACTACCATATTTAACCAACTAGAAATTCTGTACATTTGGAATTAAGGAATCAGTATATCTGTGAAACATTCTCATACTCCAGGGCTTGAGTGCTACAGGAAAACCAGATACTCAATTTTAAAAAGTATGCCTTTTTTCATTTTTAATAACTCCTGTAAGTCAGCTTTTTCTAAAGTTATGTTGCCTGCCAGCTCCATAGTGACTGGATTATTTTATATTCATTTCCAAATAAAGAGATAACAAAACCCATGCATGCCATGAAAGATAAGACTACATATGATTACATAAATAATTCATAGTTCACAAACAAACAAGTCATTGTTTGCTATTAATAATTCCAAATGTTTGTTACTGTTATTTTCTTTAAGGGCGTAGAGAAAGGCATGTGATATTTTCTGTGTTTGGTCATAAATCATGGTTTGAGCTTTCTTTAACATTGCACAGATAAACCTAGTAAATCAGAGTTCAGTTTTCTGAAAATTCCCAAGGAGAAAGCAGTCATGTAATTATAAGCTTGTGGTTTGGGCTAGACTCTACTCTTACTCTACAATCTACATTAACAAGCCTAAATGATTGTAATTTGTCTTTTGCAAACTGATCTCAAAATGTAAACTGAAATCTCAGATCAATTTGGTTGGGTTTTTCCAGTTAAAAATTAATTCTGTGGTGGGCATGATGGGCATGCCTACAGTCCCAGACCTCTGAAAGGCTGAAATTTCTCTTCCAAGTCTTAAAAAATGTAGCACAGTATGGGCTCTGCGGTTAGATATCCCAAGTTTGAAAAATGGTTCCATCAATTACTAGCATTGTGATTCCCAACAAAAAACCTTAAATCTCATATTTTGGCAAAATAAATATCCCATCCATCTTATGAATACAGAGGACTACAGAGATGATAAAATACTACTTTATTTATGTTTGTAAAGAGTGCAGTATTCAGTAAAAAAAATTATCAGTGATACACTAAGTCCTAAGAGAATAGAGTATTTATTAGAGCTTACTGGTAATTGTTTTAATAGTTATACTTTATCTTCCATTAAGCATCTTTTTTTGCAATTTTATTTTTAAATTTTGGGGGTTTTTTTGAGATAGGGTCTCGCTCTGTAGTTCAGGCTTGCCCTGAGCTCAGCCTCCAACTCACATCACAGCAGTCCTCCTGCCTCTGCCTCCCTAGTGCTGGGATTACAGGCATGAGCCACCACACATGGCACTGTGGTATGTGGTGCTGATTGCTGCTGGGTGTGCGTCTTCATGCCCAGTATTGTATGTGGTTGCTGGGGAATCGAACCAGGGCCCTTGCAAGACAGACGCCAGAACCACTGAGCTAACTCCCCGGCCCAAAAATTTTATATAAAGGTTCTTGTAATGATTTAAAGAAGCATATAAACCAGGCATGGTGGCTCACACCTGTAATCCCAGCCCTCCAAAGGCTGAGGATTATTAGGAGTTGGAAGCTACCTTGGGCTGCATAGGGAGTTCAAGGCCAGCCTGAATTACTTAGTGAGACCCTGTCTCAAAATTAAAAAAACAAGAGATTTAACAAATACAAATTACAAAAGAATATAAATTAAAACCTAATGATTTCACCTTCCTTTCTTTCCTTTTATCCTATCAGTTTGGCATACACTGTGTTTCTACTTTTTCTCCACAAGCTTAGTTATATTTTTTTTAACAGAAACACGGTATGACTTACACATACACACACACACATATGCATGATCAAACATTTCCAGTACTTGATTCCTAATTCTGGAAAAACAAAAACAGAAAATTATTCTTGCTTATTGTTTCAGAAAGCTAATTCTTCCTCATAAAAACCCACCAATCTTTTCTTTAAAAGGTAATATTTAGTTAGAGATATAAATAGTAGCGGATAGAGCAGTTATTAGACAAGTTCAAGAATTTGGGCCACACTTTTACAATTCCTAGCAAATCATATTAAAGTCATTTTAAATTTTGCCTTAAAAAGTCTGTTGAATGATACCTGCCACAATCTAAGGAAAGGAAAACTGAAAAACAATTACTATACCTCTGAACATAATTACTGATGTGTCTTGAAGAGGAAATAGTGCTAGAAATTGTGTGTGTGTGTGTGTGTGTGTGTGTGTTTATACTATTCCTCAACTTGCTTTTTTTTTTTTTTTGTCTTGGGAATAAATGCTGAGTAGTCTCCTAATGATGTATCGCCATCTTAATGCACGAATATCCATTAAAAATATACACCATATTCAACAATTTCTCTCATATGAATAGTCCTGTTTTTTCAAAACGCATACTTTGTACATCTAGTTCTCTATTAACAGGGCTTGTTGGGTAGATTCCCAGAGATAGGACTGATGAATCAAGAAGTGTGTGCGATTTAAACCCTAGGATACACTGTCAAAATGTTACATTAAATTACATTCCCAGCAAGGGTGTTTTTTTTTTCAAGCCTTAAATAGCCAAGATTGTATTTCTGAGTTTTGTGTTTACTAATTTGATGGACAAAAATAGCTATCTCGTCTTAATTTACATTTCTGACGTTGATGAGGTTGAGTAACTTTTCACATTATCTCATTTCCTCTTCTCTAACTTAACTGTTCACACTTTTTGCCCTCTTGCTATGGCGTCTCAGCTTTTATTCCTTTCAAGGGCCTCGTGCATATTAGAATTACTGAGACTGAATTAAACGCTGTACATATAACTTGAATTTTATAACACTCTGAAGTCTGATAAAACTACTGAGTAAAGTAAGTACGCTTAATTATGGCTTTTGAATAACACCAACAAATAGCCTCTTGGACTCTGAAAAGGCAGCACAGGAAAACACTGCAAGGAAAGGGTCGAATTTGTGAAGTTCGAGTTCCAATGAACGCCCCTCTTCCCTAACAAGTGAAAACACCACTTCCTTATTATGTCAGGAGAGCCACAGTTTTCCATCTGGCAGCTCCTTATGCGAGACACCATGCACTCCTCGGAAAGGCAGCCGCTGGACTTCCGCGCGGGGCCACCCGGCTGTGGACCTTTCCAGCCTTGACATGACAGCGGCGTTCGCGCGCTGGCACTCGCACCTGTCACCGACTCCCGGGCGGCCCCGTGACGGAGCCCACCTTCCCCGACCCTGCCCACCCGCCAGCAGCGCGGCCCGCACCGCGCGTGGAGACCGGGCGATCCCGGGCTGCGATGACAGGCGCCGCGCGTGTGGTCGCCTTTCCAGGAAACCCACCCAGGCTGCCAAGCACGCCCTTACCCGAGCTTCTGCTTCTCCTCCCTACTCATGGGCGCGGCCCCCGCTGTCCACACAGACGTGGCCGACACCAGGTAGAGCGCGGCCGTGGCGGCCACCAGGCTCCATGGCGCTCGCTGGGGAACCGGGGACCCACAGCCCAGGCCGCCGCCGGCTTCGCTCATGGCCCCGCGGTTCCACGCACGCGCAGCGGCTACGCCCGCTCGGGGAGACACATCGCCGGGCGCCGGTGGCGAGGGTGCCGCAGGCCGTGACGAGGACTGGGTGTGGAGCGAGGCGAGCAGCTGCCGGCGTCAGTGTCTGCCGAAGCCACCGAGCCGGTCCCAGCGCCAGCGCTGCCACCGCCCTCCGCCCTCTGCAACCCGGAGCGCCTCCCCCAGCTTTCCGGTGTCGTATCTAGGAAACCGCCTCCCCCGACGCTACTTCCGGGCGGAGCCGGAGTCGCGGGGCCCGGTGACCAATAAGGCCGGGCCGGGGCGGGGCTGGCCTGGCCGCCCGCGATGGCACTGGCCGGTGGAGCGCGACGTGAGCAGAAGGCGGGACGAGGGCGGACCGCCGCTTCCACCCTCCCCGGCCTGTGAAGTGCCTCCCGGGACTACGAGTCCCGGCGTCCCCCGCCGGCTCCCGGCGTCCCCGCGAGCGCCGCGGCCTCGGCGCCGGTTTCCGCCGCGAGCGGCTTCCGGACCGCGGCTTCCGGGCGTCCTGCAGCTCCGCCGCCCTGGGCAACCGGGTCCACCGCTGGCCTGTTTCTGCGGATGACGTCCACTGACTGACAGCATTGTCTCGGCAGGTGCAGAAGGCTGGGCGGCGGGGTCAGAGGTGTCCTCCGCACCCTGTGAAGTTGAGAAACACGAAAACCTTAGCTGTGAGCGGGCTGATAGCGTTATTTGCTTTATCGCAGCTTGCCTCTAACAAGTAAGTACCACAATCTTTCCCCGTTTGGCACGTGAGGAGACCACAGCGTAAAGCTGGTTCACTGTCGTCCACACTGCTGCAGGCTTGTGTTCCCGCCAGTCTGTTTCTGCAGCCGTTGAATGTAATCACTGAGCCTCAAAGAGGAAGGCGGGCACGAAAGGTCGATTAACCGTTATCTAAAAAGCCAGGAGGCGTAAGGGCTCAAAAAAAAAAAAAGGAAATTGAAGTTTGCTGTGTGCAATGACTGATTTCCAGGTTAAAACGATCAACATTTCCTTTTGGAAAAGCAGATTTGCTTTCTGTTGTGGTCATTCTATAGCTAACTAAGTGGGGAATTGAATGTGATCCTTGTAAGTACAACAAACTATGCACTTATACCCTTCTACAACATTCAGCTCTAGAAATTCTTTCTTCTACCGCCTCATTTCTTACCTCTGACTGACCACTCAGGCCACAGCAGTGACTCTTCTTCATTTCCTACTTTCTTAAAGTACTGATGTTCCCTTAAAGTTTTCTTTTTATACTTTTTCTCTTTGTATTCTAATTATTCCTTGGTGATTTTTTTTACGTGGAGTTGATTCAGGGATGATATAGAAGATGAAATAAGACTTCTAAATGATACGATGTAATTCTCAACCTATTAGATGCCTGACAACACTGTATTTTCGAAAATCGAAGAATGAGTTCTAGGAACAAAAGAGGTTACTAATAGGAAACGTTTGTTAAGATGATAGTTCCTGAGAGGCAAGAGGGGCAGTCCCAAATGGTTAGCCAAGGACCTCATTTTTTAGGGGATGTTTTATACAGCAAAGACCACGTGGGTATAAAGTTATGGACAACCAACCAATAAGGTTACAAGTAGAATCACATAGGTAGTAGTGATCCAATAGAAGAACAAGTTACATTACAAGTGTACATGGAAAGAAAAAGATTTTTCTAGGAATAATAGATCCAGTGGTCTGGTGACTGATGTCTATCTAGACTTTTAGCCAGGTGCCTTGTCAGACCACTTACCTTATCCTTTGTGGAGGCATATAGGCCTAATCATTTCATCTTTGTCTTGGGGCCTGGCCTCCAGCAAATATATCTCCAGACACAGCTGTAATGTGTTTTCGTGTTTTGCATTGACTCTGTCAAGGGCTCAACCCTGTCTGACTGCCTAGAATATTTCTACCTAACTGAGCTGTCTATGATAAATTCACCCATTTTGTCTGTGTGGTTTTCTGTATCAGTCTGTCCTGACTATTACACCACATTTCCACCTCCCTAATAGAAATTTCTTATATTAACCCAAAGATGTCTTAAATGTAAAATTATTGAAATCAATGCACCAGAGTCATCTTCAACTCATCCACAACCTTTATAGTGGGTGTCCAGTTAATTGTCATATAACATAGATTCTACTTCTGCTGTCTTTCACATCACTTAACTTTCTACACCCACTTGTTCTCAGTTGAATCTTAACTATTTCATGTGGACAACTGCAATTTCCTCCTGTTGACTTCCAGGCCACCTTACTGTTGTATACATTATTACAAGGGTGGCATACGAGGACATCTGCCAACTCTCAATTCTGTCTCTCTGTTCTGTACCACCCTGCCTCAAACCTTACGCAGTAACTGCCTTGTGAGATGTCAAAAGAGGTGACTGTTTGACCAATAGGCAAGGAATATTAAAAAAAGAGCTTATTTATATTTAAATAAAACTGCACAGGGGGACAGCACGTGAGTTCTCAAAAGAGGAAATCACACAATCAGGCTGAGAGATTGGAATTTTTTTTTTAAATAAAGAGTTTAGGCAGCAAATTATCCAAAGAAAGTCTTTTCTGGATCATAGAGCACCCACCAGATCTTTAGGAAAACCTACGTTGCGTTCAAAATTGCATGTTTACAGTTGCACTTTTGACAAGATCATTTCCTCTGGCTTACAGAGGTTATTTAACTTCAGGAAGTGATGGAAAATTCTAGCCTGCCTTGCACACTCAGGTCATAAGTTTGATCCCTAGTACCAAAAAAAAAAAAAAAGGCATTATTGGGGCCGGGGATTTAGCTGGTTCCAGCGCCTGTCTTGCAAGCGCAAGGACCCAGGTTCGATTCCCCAGTAACCACATACCATACTGGGCATGGAGACTCATGCCCAGCAGCAACCAGTACCACATACCACAGTGCCGAGCGTAGTGGCTCACTCCTGTAATCCCAGCACTAGGGAGGCAGAGGCAAGAGGATTGCTGTGATGTGAGTTGGAGGCTGAGCTCAGGGCCAGCCTAAATTACAAAGCGAGACCCTGTCTCAAAAAACAACAACAACAAAAAAAAACCTTAAAAAAAGAAATAGCATAAGCATTTCTTTTTATTTGCAGGTGAATCTCCTTGTGATATTTTAAGATCAAGGCGTACCCTCCCGTTAAAGTTGTGAGAGCTGTGGTTTGAGTACCATTGCCCTCTGAAAGTTCACCTTACCTTTTATGGCATCAACCAGTGCGTTAAGTGTGGTCACTTTGGACACAAAAATGTACAATTGCTAGTCCATTATTAAAGACTAATGGACTTTATTATTTACAGAACTAACTCTAAAGCATATATTTCCAGTATCTTCCTAGCCTTTCTCTTGGGGAATACATCCAATTTTAACATCCTGTTTGGGCTATGAGGATTACTTACCCTAGGGTCTTAATGATTTTTTTCCTAATATTTTCTCCATGTCACTTCATAGTCCCCTCTATAAGACATGTGTGAGCATACTTTGTGTCTACTGCTGATCGTTGAGCTTTGAATAAGATGACATATCCTAGCCCTCACTGTGCCATTGTCATTCTGTGCAAGTTAGTTTCTCCAAGATCCAGTTTTCAGTTTTATTTTGTTTTTTTCAAGTTATGTGGCACACACCTATAATCTTAGCACTCTGTAAGGCTGAGGTAGGATAAAAATTTCAAGGCCTGTGTGAGCAATTTAGTGACACCTTATCTCAAAATATAAAAATTCAGGGGGATATATAGTTCAGGGCAAAGACCTTGGGTCCAATCTTCAGTACAGCCAAAGGGAAAAATTCTGTCTGCTTCCCCCTGCCATGTCATACTGTCTCTTAAGGCAGCTGACTTTTTTTTTTTTTTATGGTTTTTTGAGACAGGGTCTCACTTTGTGATTCAGGAGGCTGGCCCTGAGCTCAGCCTCAAACTCACAGCACAGCAATCCTCCTGTCTCTGCCTCTTGATGCTGGGATTACAGGCGCGAGCCCCACGCCTGGCACTGTGGTATGTGGTACTGGTTGCTGCTGGGCATGAGTCTCCACACCCAGTATGGTATGTGGTTACCGGGGAGTCGAACCCAGGCCCTTGCACTTGCAAGACAGGCGCTGGAACCACTGAGCTAACTCCCCGGCCCCAAGGCAGCTACTATTGACTGAAACCTCTACAGATTATCCTAAACCAGACACTGGAAATCCCATTGGACCCAGATAAATAAATAAATAAACCCTTTCTTCTCTAATAAAAGGACTTAAGGAAGAGCAGCCATGCAAAAAATGTGATAGAGTAACCACTCCCTTCCACCAAAACACACACAAGTACTTGCAGAACCACACACAGCCCCATCCCCCCACTGCTGTGAAGGCTGAATTAAAAACATACGGACCTCCACCTTTGCCAGACTTGTAGAAACCATCCCTCATAGCCTCCAAACCTGGGAGATACAGAAGGCAGATCGGAGAGCCAAGGTTTCCATCCCTAGTGGTAGTAAGAAGCACCTCTTCCCAAAAGGTGTTAGCTGACACCAGGCTAGAACTTAGAGCTCCAACTATACTGGTGCTAAACTGGCATTTGTCTTCTTCCTTGCTGGGAAGTATGAGATGAGACCTAATGAGGTGAAGAATTTGATGACCTCTTGCTTCCCCTCCATTGGCCAGGGTGGATCCAGCAGGGACTAAAAGGGGAACCTACTCATCTGCCCCACCCAGGTGTAATAAGATCCTCCTCTTTCCCCCAGTGTCTGCAGAGAGTGAGCAGAGAAACAGAACTTCTATTCTACCTGAGAATAATGAAGTAGTGACCCCTCTGTCCATTGGATTAGTGTCAGAGGGAGTTACTGAATCAAGGCCCTGAGATTAAGTGACATATCTGTGTTCTGACTGAAAATCATTCGTCATACCAAGAGCCAGGAAGATGTCACACTAAAGGGAATAAGGAGTAAATAGCAATATTGAGGAGACATTGAGTTATCTGTTCAGAATTCTAAAACAGTCATTATAAAAATTCTTCAAGAAATTACAAATACTCTTGAAACAAGTGAAAAAATGAAGTCTTAACAAGTAGGAAATCTGGAAGTACAGTGGACCCTCAAGTTATGAACCTAGTTTGTACCTGAGGGGTGGTTGTATCTCAAGTTGGTCATCTGCCTTCAAAGTTTCTGTGCTGCATAATTTTAGGTCACACTTTGTTCCAGGCAGATATCAAATGTCCCTAGGGAAACATTGGCCCAGGAATTCTCAACTCCACACAGGAAAAGATCTTGCAAAATTCCTTCCAGAGCTCTTTAAGGGTTAAATCTGTATCTCAGACCATCTTAAAGCAGAAGCAGCCAACATTCAAGTCTTAACTCAAGACTTTGGTAATAAGTTAAAACTAAAATTCCAGTCGTAACCCAAGTTGTCCAAATGTCAGACCAGCCATAACTTGAAGGTCCACTGTAAACAAATATCACCAAGTGGAAATTTTATATCTTAAAAAAATACAGTAATCAAAATTGAATACTTGATGAATAGTTCATAGTTAGACAGTAATGGAAAGAATCAGTGACTTTGCAGATATAAGAAAAGACTACGGTCTCAACAGGAAGAAAATATCGTAGAAAAGATAGTTAAACAGAGCTGGACATGATAATCCATGCCGGTGGTTCCAGATACTAAAGAGGCCAGGGGAAGAGGATTGACAGGTTAGGGCCAGTCTGGGCAAATTGTCTTTTTAAAAAAAAAAAAAGGGCCGGGGACGTAGCTCAGTGGTTCTGGCACCTGCCTTGCAAGCGCAAGGGCCCGGGTTCAATCCCCAGTAACCACATAACAATACTGGGCGTGGAGACTCACCCCAGCAGCAGTCAGTACCACATACCACAGTGCCAGGCGTGGTGGCTCACACCTGTAATCCCAGTACTCGGGAGGCAGAGGCAGGAGGATTGCTGTGATGTGAGTTTGAGGCTGAGCTCAGGGCCAGCCTGAACTACAAAGCGAGACCCTGTCTCAAAAAAAAAAAAAAGACATATAAAAACCCTCAATGTTGAATTTGATCATAATATATATATAAAATATATATATAAATATAAATATATATACAAATGGAAAAAAAAGAAAGAAAATTAATAGAGCTATCAGAGTCCCAGGAGCAGAAAGGGTGAGCTGAAAAGTATTTGAAAAGGAGCTAGGGATTTAGCTCAGTGGTTCTGGTCTTGCAAGCGCAGGGTCCCTGTAAGCACATACCACAATGCCAGGTGTGGTGGCTCATGCCTGTAATCCCAGCACTTGGGAAGCAGAGGCAGGAGGATTGCTGTTAGTTCCAGGCTTACTTAGGCTACATAATGAGCTAAGGGCCAGCCTGAACTACAAAAGTAAGACCCTGTCTCAAAAAAAAAGCATCTGAAGAAATAATGACTAAAATTTTCCAAAACTTGGCAAAAACCATTTAGAGATGGTGCAAATGTAGTTAACTTCACATGGGATAAACCCAAAGAAATTCATGTTAAGAAAAAAACATAGTCAAACTTCTGAAAAATAAATATAAAGTCTTAAAAGAAGCTAGTCAGAAATGACAGTTTACCTACAGGAAAAGACAATCCCAGCAAAAACCATGAAAGCCAAAAGAAAGTGACAAAATGTGTTTCGAGTGCCGAAAACAATCTACATCCAGCAAAAATAGCTTGCATGAATGAAGAGAAAGTCAAGACATTATAACAGGGACTTAAAAGCTGCTTTTGCCAAAAGCACTATTTGTGCCACTGCAGATAAAATTACAAAGAAAATAAATTTGATGTTTCTGCCTCCCTATTGTTTCCTAATTCCTGTCTAGCCTTAAACTTGGGGTCAGATTCTGCCCCACCCTGCATCTAGACATGGTAATCATTTAAGGAGTGTTAATCTAAACTTGATAATACAAGTTTGATTAGCTCCACCTTTATCCAGTCTTTCTGTTGTCCTTCAAGTCTGAAGACACTAAGATAAAAGTAAGATTATTTTTATATTCACAAGGACATCATAATAACAGATTATTAACCACCAGTTTTACTTTTGTATGTGTTTGAGGGCATTGTTTTGCTTGGGGGGTGTTGAACCTAGGGCCTTTGCACTGAGCTACATCTCCACTTCTTTTTTTGTAAATTTTGAAATAAAAATCTTGCTAAATTGCCCAGGGTAGGCATGAATTTACAATCCTGCCTCTGCCTCTGAGTGGTGGGTATAATCCACAGTGGTGGGTATAGTTACATACCACCACGCCCAGCAACCACTAGCTTTTACAGTGTGCTGTTTCACACCACCAGAGTAAAACCTGAAAGTTTCCAGTCTCTGCCCTAAACTTGAAGGAGGACCCAATCGCTGACCCACCTAATTCTGTTTTCTCCTCCATCCTGTTTTCTCTAAGTCATTTCTCCTCCCAGCTTATCTCAGGCTCTAGGAACGTCAAGCCTTGCAGGCCATCATCTTCCTGGCACTTACATGATCCTATAGAAACAGACTTGAGATATCAACTAAATCCTAGTTTGACTAAGAGTGCCTGACACTCCATGCTTTGTCCTTTACTATATCTTTTCCACTATATAAACCTGAAGCTGCTGTCAGTGCCTTGAATGCAGTTTTCTTAGGTCAGTAGACCTGCTAGGATTTAGTATGGCTAAACCAAAAATAAATCCTTTTCAGAATTGCACACACACACACAAATCAGAGATTCCACATGTGGTTTAAAGTGGTGGTAATGTTAGTTTAATCATGTTAACTTCTATTAGTTACAGGAGGTGGGTGAAAAATTATCCCTTCACCGCTTTGTAACAGCAAACCAATCCTGTGCTAATATTTGTCACATATTAAAACATTTTGTAGCAAGCATAGACAGTTCAAAATTTAATTAAGTCTTACTCTCTGTCCTTTCAGATTCTGCAATCATGACCTTGGAGCAGATAGAACAATATTCCAGAGCCAGGATTCTGTCATCCTTACAGTAGGCATCAGGCAACTGGAAGTCCTCCAACTATATACCTTCCTAGTAGTCCAACTCTGCTATTTGCTCATGCAAGAGTGGGAGAATCTCTTAAATATTTTAGCTTGTGCATAGATCTTGGGAAGCAATGATACTATCAATGATAACCCAGTATTTGAATTTTGACGGCAATTTTTAGACTCTGGAAGTTGTAGGGCCTAAGAGGGTATCAGAGTATATGCAGTAATGTCTCAGAAGACAGCTGAAAATTCCCAGGCACAAAACAAAACTTCACGAATTATGAATACTTTGCAAACCAATCTGTCAGCCTGGAAAGTAAAAGAGAAAACAAGTAACTCAAAGACCATCTTGAAACAAAATCCAGCAGAAGCTCCTGAATGTACAGATAATCAAGATGAAGACACTCTCCAAATAGCAGTCAAATATTTTGAGAAAGGGCCCGTTAAAACTTCATGCAGTAAAGATAAAATTTTGGAAAAACATCTGAAAATTGTAGAAAATGTGGCTTGGAAAAATGGGTTAGCTCCAGAAGCAATAGACATTTTATTGAATGTGGCACTCAGTGGCAAATTTGGAAATGCTGTAAGCACACGAATATTGAAATGTATGATTCCAACAACTTTAATACCAGAAGATTCTGTGGTAAAGGCAGTCTCCTGGCTCTGTTATAGCAAGTGTTCTAATAGCATCAAGGTACTTTTTTATCGTTGGTTGGTTGCGATGTTTGACTTTATTGATCATAAGGAACAAATTAACTTACTTTATGGCTTCTTTTTTGCTTCATTGCAAGATGATGCCCTGTGTCCTTATGTCTGTCACTTGTTATATTTACTTACCAAAAAAGAAAATGTAAAACCATTTCGTGTAAGAAAACTGCTGGATCTTCAGTCCAAGATGGGAATGCAATCACATCTTCAGGCTCTGTTGTTACTGTATAAGTCCTTTGTCCCTACTTTGATTTCTGTATCTTTGCCTATAAGAAAGAAGATCTACTTTAAAAACTCAGAGACTCTTTGGGATTCAGCTGTACTTGCTGTAAGACTTAGAAACAAGGGATCTTTTTCAGAACCTCTAAAACTAACATTAGGTCCAACTGATTTCCATCCTTTAAAAAGAAAATGGTATTCTCATTCAGTTATACCAGTGCTGAATTCTGGTAGCTGCACTAAAGAATGTGAAAAGAAGAAAAAGAGTCTTTCTGATAGTCTCAGTTGGGATAGATCACTTCCACTAGAAAGGCTTCAGAGTTTCCCTCTACTCTTACAAAATATTCACTGCTTAGAGCTCCCCTCTCAGGTGGGCTCAGTGCTAAACAACTCTCTGCTGCTTCATTATATTAACTGTGTCAGAGATGAGTCGTTCTTACTGAGGCTCTACCATTGGTTGAGTCAGACATTACAAGAAGAATGTATTTGGTATAAAATGAATAGTTATGAACATAAAGAAAAGTTTTCCAACTTACTGGACATCATCATCAGGGCAGAGTGCTTCCTACAAGAGGGGTTTTATTCCTGTGAAGCTTTCTTGTATAGGAGCATTCCTCTCTGGGATGGCCTCTGTTGTCGGTCACAGTTCCTTCAGCTTGTGAGCTGGATTCCTTTTAGTAGCTTCTCTGAGGTGAAACCACTATTTTTTGACCATCTATCACAGCTGTTCTTTACATCAACCATTTATTTCAAGTGTAGTGTTCTTCAGAGTCTCAAAGAGTTACTACAGAATTGGCTCTTGTGGCTTTCTTTGGACATCCACATGAAGCCTATGATGAACAGTCCCCTGGAGACAACTTTAGGTGGATCCATGAGCTCATTGTCTCAGCTGATAGACTATGTGGGTTGGCTGTCCACTACTGCACTGCGGTTGGAGAACAATAGTACTTTCTTGCTGCACTTTATTTTGGATTTCTATGAGAAGGTATGTGACATATATGTAAATCATAGCCTTCCATTAGTGGTGTTGTTTCCTCTTAGGATCTTCTATTCTTCACTTCTCAGCCTGGACCCCAGTATCTTAAACCAGCTTTCTTACATTATGTACAGGTATCATAAAAATTTTATTGCTGCAAAGAAGAATGAGTTGGTACAAAAGACAAAATCAGAATTCAGCTTCAGCACCAAGACTTGTCAAGAGTTTAATAACTATTTGACTACTATGATTAGTTGCCTGTGGACATCCAAACCGTTTGAGAAAGGAATATATATTGACTCCAGAATCCTAGAAAAAACTGGAGTAGCAAAGTATAAAACTAGTTTAAATTTAGTCCATCACCCTTCTCTATTGAGCTATGCTGCTTCCTTTTTGCTACAGGAAAGCCCAGAAGAAAGGACAGTGAACATGAGCTCTATTAGGGGGAAGAAATGGAACTGGTATATAGACTATTTATTTTCAGAGGAATTTCACGGCTTGAAATTTTTCATAAAAAGTACTACCCATCCCCTTGATCACGTATCATAACCACAGTGATGAACATTAAATAATGACATGGCATAAACAACTGAGCATACTAGACTAAATCCTTTCTTGATGGAGAGGCCAACTAGCTCAACTTGAGTTGATTCATCACTAACAGACTTACATCTTCAAAAAGTACCGACTGGCCTTCTGGAGACCATGGCTCAGGAAAGCCCTGATGTAGCTAATTTTGTTTTTTCAGGAGGTAGGTTTTTAGCCTAATTGTGAAAACTCACCATTTTATCATCAGACTCTGCCTTCCACCAAATTATACATGAGGAGACACATATGCTTTATGTTGGGATTTTTTTACATTTTTATATACCTTAAGCTGCATTGATGGAAGACAGTAGATAATACACAGTGGTGGTTAATTCATGGACATACCAAAATATTTTTCCTCAGTGAAAGCTCTACAGATATTGCCATTTTTTTTTTATATGAACAGTGTCAGCAGCAAATCAATAAGATGTACTGTATATGACTCTTAAGAGCCTGAAGTAGCTGATGGCTTCTTAAGCCTTTACTGATTTCAGTTTAATAGAGGAGAGGAAAAGAGGCAATTACAAGGTTAATGCTGGTTTTCTTTTAACTGCTCTGTGTGTATGTATGTATATATCTAGTTTTTCAGTATTCAAGCCTGTACATTTTACCTGTGTCTTTACTTGCAGAAGTAATTCTAATGCTTTTTAAAATTTCATAATAGCTAGAATATATTGCTTAAAGTTTACTATAAAATTTTGTTTCAGTACTACTGAATAACTCACCCTTTTAATAAAATTCATATCATTTGAGAGGGAAAAAATGAGTACTGGTTTCTAACATCCATTACGAAGACTAATCATTGATTTCAACAATGAAAATTCATTTTTGATATAAAATGAAGTGAAATTTGGCATTAATATAAGATTCCCTGATGAGACCATCAGTTGCCATCCTGGGATGTAAGCTTCTGATTAGGACAGGTGTATCTTGAGTGTTAACCTAACCATTTGTAATATTAGACTATTGAATTTAAGCATATGTATGTAAACATTATAATATTTATGAAAGAGGTACTTCCTCCACATAAGAATCATTATTCTTGTTTTATAGATGTCAAAAATAATTAAGCTCAGATTTTATATCACGCCACAGAGAGGAGGGCTCTTCCTCTGTGATGGTACCTAAGTCAGAAAACTTTATGTGTTGCTGAGAGATGTATGTATGTTGAGGTGACAATTCTGTATTTTGGTGTGAGAGTGTGTCAGTATTCTTTTAGGTCAAATTATCAAGAAGATTTGTTTTTATTTTGTACCGTATTAGACCCATGGGTCAGTTGAAATGTATTTCTAATATGCTAGTAAATGTGTAAGTTTTTATCAGGATGAATGGGCTACTAAAAAAGAATTTTGTTAATTTTTGGAATTTTCCCACTAGCCTCCATGGTGAGTTCTGCATGTATGTGTGTTTACTGTGTCTTTCCTTCATTGTAACACAGGACATTTCAAAACTGGATTTTGTATATTTTAAGCATTATGCATATATATATATATATATATATATATATATTTTTTTTTTTTTTTTTTTTTTTTTTTTTTTTTTTTTTTTTTTTTTTTTTTTTTTTTTTTTTTTAAGACAGGGTCTCGCTTTTGTGGTTCAGGCTGGCCCTGAGCTCAGCCTCCAACTCACATCACAGCAATCCTCCTGCCTCTGCCTCCCAAGTGCTGGGATTACAGGCATGAGCCACCACGCCCAGCACTGTAGCATGTGGTACTGATTGCTGCTGGGTTTCAGTCTCCACACCCAGTATTGTTATGTAGTTAGAAAGGCCCCAGAACTGTTAGCTAAATCCCCGGGCCCTATTATGCATATTTTTAAAGAGTTTTTTGTACACTTGCTTTTGGAAAGAGTTTAAGTGCTTTCAAACAACTGATTAACAAATGTTTCCTTTTCAGTTACTAGGAAGGTAATCTGTATATATGCCATCATAATTTAGATTACATCAGTTTATAAGCTTCCACTTTACTCCTTTTTGCTGATGGTTATTTTGATAATTTGCATTAAAATTTAAGTGTTTTTTTCAAATATTTTCCTTTTATGCTCCTGTTACATCTATTTTTATGGTGATTTGTCCTCATTATACTAAAACTATGCTGATGTGATTACCCCATTTTAAAAATAACTTACAACTAACAGAAAAATCTAGAATATTTTTACTGTATGTTGCCCATAAGTTCTGACTTAGCTGTGACAATGTTGAGTTACATCATTGTCTTGGTGTCCTATCAGAGTAATGCCTCTTTTCGTTTTAAAACATGACCAAATTTAGAAAATAAATAATATGATCATTCAAGCCTTCTAACATTGCATCCAGAATTTGATGATCTCTGTCAGGCTCTTATCAGATATCAGGCTCTTTCCTGGCCTGACATCTTTGTCTATTGCTCAAGTTTGAATGAAAAGGGGAAAGTGGTATAGTTGGGGGTACAAATTAAAGCATAGAAAGTCCTGCTAATAGGAAATATAAGTCTCCTCTGTTAATGAGAAAGATGCATTGAGTCACTAAGAAAATAAATATAAAATCTGTTTAAAATGTGAAGATTTTTTAGTAAGTCTAATACTGAAATTGAGCTGCACTTTTAATCATGTTTGCCCAAGAATATTCATATTGACTAAATTTGATGCTGTTTCCGTTTGCACTTAGAACACTAAGGGGTTAGGGCTCGTACTTCAAGTTTTACCACATTAAATCTAATACATAAAACACACTCCAGTATAGAATTAGATTTATGAATCAACTGCACTTATGGAGAAGCACATTTCTTGGATGCATTGAAAGTTTACTCAAACCTCTTCCCTTTTTCAGGCAGATTGAAAATTCTTATTGCTGTTAGAGCTTTCCTTGAGGGCTGGGGATTTAGCTCAGTGGTTCTAGCGCCCGCCTTGCGAGTGCAAGGTTCCTAGTTCGATACCAGGTAACCACAACGTCAGGTACGGTGACTCAGGCCCATCAGCAATCAGAACCACATACCACAGTGCCGGGTGTGGTGGCTCACACCTGTAATCCCAGCACTCAAGAGGCAGAGAAAGGAGGATTGCTGAGTTGGGGCTGAGTTCAGGACTAGCCCGAACTACAGCGCAAGACCATGTCTCAAAAAATTAAAAAAAAAGAAATCTCATTCTCTGAGCCCAAACCTCTCTTTGTGCTGCAAGAACTTTCCTTGAAATGGTATGCATCTGTCTGTGGATACGCAGTGAGTTGAGAAGTGCTGATCTTTTCTCAGCAGAGCTTACACCACAGCAGACACATGCTGCCCTATGACCAAGCAGTGAGTGGGGCCGCAGAACTGAAGTGCTGTTGTGTGAGACAGAAACAACTCTCAAATCATATGTCATCCCATGACTGCCTGGCTCTGCCAGTCAAACTATTGTTCTATTGTTTCTTACTACTGTCTCTGATCTTTACTATTTTTTGAGCTTCTGCACCAAGTCGAATATACAGCCACTGACATTTTCTCCCTTCCTCTGATGTGGCCTGAGGTCTTGCATAAGTAGTCTCTCAACAATATTCAACAACAGTGGCAGAATTAGAATATTGGAAGAGAATGGCAAGGCTAGTTAGACAACCTGGAATTGATTATGGTCACTTTTTGGCTTTATGCCTCGGATTTGGTAAGATCCATTTTTTTCTTTAAATTCCAGGAAGAGGTGGTGGTGATACTGTCTCTGGTCATGGTGGTCATGATGGTGGTGGCTGTTTTCAGGGGAGGATCAGGAAAGAACAAAAGGAAACAACCACAATAAATCTTTTAAGTAAGGAACTCTAAACAGGATGGAGTACTGTTTGTGTGGAACTAGTACTTATTTGATTCTAAATCATAAGCCTTCATAATAAATATCCCTTCTAATGACTGAGGAATATAAAACAATCGATAGTGTAATTGTTTCTCACAGATTCATTATTTCACAAGATCAAAACACTTTAAAAATATACAAAAAGATTAGGGGAGACCCTTAGGTAAATAGTTATGAAAATGCAAATTTGAATTGTTTGCTAAGTCCGTGCATATAAATAACAATAAGGGAGGGACACGGAAGTGTTTTAAGATGGATGATAGAAGAGTTGTCATTTTTATCACTTTTTGCAAGGATGAAAATGCCTCTCTTTGCTCACCTAATACATCAGCATTACCTTCCATACTCAGGACAACAAAATGATGATCATTGTGCAGTGGGTTCTTTGGTGAACCTTGGGAGACCTACCAGTTGCTTAAAGATGTTTGTGCAATCCTAAAATTATTTTCAACATGCCTTCTCCGGGATATCCGCTACCAGAAATAAATGGGGGGGGGGGAGAAACATTGGAGAAGTCCAACATTAAAGAAGTAGAAAAGAGTGAGAAAGAAGGCCAGAAAGTTTGGATGGAAGCAAGGAGGGGTAGGTAAGTACAAACAACACTTCTTTTGAGTCATTTGAGGGATGTGGCTATCTACCTGTATATAAAGTTGACTGTAATTATTTTGAGAATTATTCAGTTCACCACATCAAATAACTATGGAAAAAATCATAGAAGTTGAAGAATGAGAAAGTTCAAAGGAAGGATGATCGACTGAGCACCAAGTGCTGCAGAAACATCAAGCAAAGTCAGAAATGTCTTTATCCTGTCCACACATTCCTCCAGGGTAGATTCTGTATACAATGGATACTCGGTTAACATTAATATAAAAATAAAGGCTACTAAAGAATTGCAGGATGAGGTTAAAAATAAACAGGGGCCAAGCATGTAGCTCAGTGGCTCTGCGCCTGCCTGGAAAGCTCCAGGTCCTGAGTTCGATCTTGGTACCACAAAAAATAAAAAGAAATTAGGATGATATGCTAAAGGTAGGTTTAATTAGACTTGCTTTTATATTAACATGAACATCATTAGGTTATTTTATAAAATTTCTGTCATAGCAAAAAAACCCTTGAGATTCAGGAAAATCAACCAAATAATCCAAAGCAGCTTTATACACAGCTCAAGTAGGAAGCTTCTTCCATGGAGTAATTAAAAAGATACATTCTTTAACTGAAGCTAAATTGCTGAGCTATATCCTTGGCCCAAAAAAAACAATGTTTTTCAAAATAAATAACATGTTTATCCATCAAAAAATATTCAGGAGAAAAAATGAAGACTCGGGAGGCTGTTCAGGTTTCGATGCACCATGTGTTGTTTCGCTCACAGCATGGCGTCTGCTCTAATGAATGTGCTCTCTTTTGTGTTTGTAATTTCTTAAAGCATATTAAGCAACTAAAAGTGAGACTAAATAAATTAGGTCATCTTTCATGTTAGACCTCCTGGGGAATTCCCCAGTGTTACACAGCTGCAGATGGAACCGAAGAGCCATCTGTCACACTGTGTCAGGCCCAGGTGCCTGGCTTCCCATAGCGGAAAGAAAGTGCCAGAAAAGTCGCTTTGCATACACCGCAGCATCACCTTAGGAACTCTGATGGACATGACTGGAGTCAAGTTGAGAACATCAAAGAACAGCAGAACCCTTCAAAATGATACTGGTCAAATGCTATTATTTTTTAATTGATTTTATTGGTACATTTTATATACACATTATAATCAGATTTTTTCTTTCCCTTCTTTACTTACCCCTACCCCCCTTTTCCCTTTGAATGTTTTCATACTATTTCACAATACCTATCATATATTTTAGAGTTCATTTACATGTTCAGTTTCTGATACCAGAAAAAAGATATAGATAGATAGGTAGATATCATTTACACATCTGTGTCCTATTTATTTCAGTTATGAGTATGTCCTTAAGGTACACCATTTAAGTGTAAATGACTCAAATTTATAATTCTTTATGGCAGAGTAATACTTCATTTTATTTTTTTCAAAACTCACATTTTCTTTATCCAATCTCCAGTTGATGGGCATTTGTTACCAATATTTGGCTATCACAAACTGCTATAAACATGGACACACATATGTTGTGGTGATAAATTTTTTTTTTATTCTTTCATGTATATATCTGGCAGGGGAATAGCAGGGTCAAATGGGACCTCTAATTTTACTTTTTTGAGGAATTTCCACAATGGTTGTACCAGTCTACATCCCCACCAACAGTGGAGACAGGTTCCTTGTTTCCCACAGCCTTGCCAGCATCAAATTCTTATTTTAAAAAGCCAATTTTAACTTGGCCACAGTTTCTGATAACTTCTTTTTGCTTATACATCACACCTAGTTATATACTACTGTTAAAGGGTCTAGGAATAAGAAAAAAAAAAACATTAAAAGAATCCCTTCAGTTTGGACTACTGAGGAAAGACAGGACCATTTAAATTCTAATTTTTTTTTTTTTTAAGATTTTTTGAGACAGGGTCTCGCTTTGTGGTTCAGGCTGGCCCTGAGCTCAGCCTCAAACTCACATCACAGCAATCTTCCTGCCTCTGCCTCCCGAGTGCTGAGATTACAGGCGTGAGCCACCACGCCTGGCACTGTGGTATGTGGTACTGATTGCTGCTGGGTGTGAGTCTTCACTCCCAGTATTGTCTGTGGTTACCGGGGATCAAACCCTGGGCCCTTGAGTTTGCAAGACAGGCACCGGAACCACTGAGCTAAATCCCCGGCCCCCAACCTCACTTTTCTGTAGATTGTACAAATGAGATACTGTTGATTGATTCCCAATAGCTAACAAATATCTATCATTTACTCCCAAATTATTATTTTTGTTTTGTTTTTGAGACAGGGTCTCGCTTTGTGATTCAGGCTGGCCCTGAGCTCAGCCTCCAACTCACATCACAGCAATCCTCCTGCCTCTGCCTCTCAAGTGCTGGGATTACAGGCGTGAGCCACCACGCCCGGCACTACTCCCAAATTATTGTTTCTAGCCTTGACCTTTTCTTTTTTGAGCTCTTGTCCTAAATATCCATTTGAAAGTGGCAAAAATATCTCATCAATAAATGCCCAGAAAATGATAAAAACTCTAAAAAGTGGTATACTAAAATGTCAAAAGGTTGTTGACAATACCAATCTAGTAGAAGTCAGATTTAGTAAGAAAAATCCCATAAAGAGTTCATGCAGTATGGAAGTCCTTTTACATAACAATAGCCATGGGAGCACTTTTTGTTTTGCCTGAATTACATTCTAAGAAGGATGAAAGAATGGATTCACAAGGCCTTCTTCCGCTGAAGGAGTCAGAAAGGGAAAGGGCTAAATGAGCCCTAAATGAACCTTTAAAAACAAATAGTTGACAACCAACAAGTCTTCCTTTGTTCTTGAAGTAAAAAATGAGAGACTAAGAAATTTAAATTTAACTTCAGTTTTGTAACTTCAGAGATTTTAAATTTTATTTATTTATTTATGAGACAGGGTTTCACTTTTGTTGTTCAGGCTGGCCCTCAGCTCAGCCTTGAGCTCACAGCAATCCTGCCTCTGCCTCCCAAGTGCAGGGATTACAGGCGTGAGCCACTATGCCCAGCACTGTGGTATGTGGTTCTGATTGCTGGTGGGCGTGAGTCTCCCTGCCCAGCATTGTGTGTGGTAACCAGGGATGAGTCTGTGCCCTTGGGCTTGCAAGTCAGACGCCAGAACCACTGCGCTAAATCCCCGGACCGGTTTTTAAATTTTTATTTTACTTTCCATACTGCTTGGAAACATAAGCCTTAATGCAAAGAATTGATTTGAAAATAGCAAGGAATATAGGAAGTGGAAAAAGGTGTTTTACTTTCAGGCAAGTTTAAAGAAGGAAGATCCTGGGCCGGGGATTTAGCTCAGTGGTTCCAGCACCTGTCTTGCAAGCGCAAGGGCCCGGGTTCGATCCCTGGTAACCACATACAATACTGGGTGTGGAGACTCATGCCCAGCAGCAGCCAGTACCACATACCACAGTGCCAATATAGTGGCTCACACCTGTAATCCCAGCACTCGGGAGGCCGAGGCAGGAGGATTGCTGTGATGTGAGTTTGAGGCTGAGCTCAGGGACAGCCTGAACTACAAAGTGAGACCCTGTCTCAAAAAAAAAAAAATAAAATAAAAAAAAGGAAGATCCTCAAAAGAAAAGCTGTTGATACTGTGAGGAAGATGAGGGGTATTTTGAGGAACCTGCTTCAAGGAGAACACATTCATTTGTAGGAACACTCAACACAAGAACTCAGACTCTGCCATATATAAAAGATGATAGATAGATATTTAGTCAGGAGAAGGAATCACTTAATTAAAGATGTTTGAAAGCTTTGATGCTGAAAAAGGCTTAGAATGTATGTATCCCTGATGGGCATAATTGTATCCAAGGGTGGAAATTACAGTTGATGGTAATGCTAGATGCAGAGAGGGGAATTGAGGGGCAATATTTTGGTTCTCTGTGAAAATTTTCCCAACATAGCATGTGCTCCTTAGGGAGATACCACGTTTCTCATCCTTGGCAGATGACCTCGCTGGAAAGTTTTAAAAACAAAAGCATTTTCTAAAATGCTTTTTCTAAAACAAATTTCTAAAAACAAGCATTTTCTAACTGTCAGAATTGATTATTCTGTGCTTGTTGCAAGTGTCTAGACATGTGAGAAAAACTCTCCTAAAAAGCTTGCCATCTGGGTATGAGTCAAAGCACATGGGAAATCCTTAACAATTTCTTGGCAGCACAAGGTTAAATCCCAGAATCAGTGTTGTCAGCAATCACAACTAAGGGAATTTGCAGAATGGAAATTGGAAATGGTGTTGGGAGTAGAATGTGAGTCCTCATGTTCTATGCAAAAAACCAGTCTTTATGACTTGGTGAATCAAGATTAGAAATGGAATAGTTATAAAGAAGCCTCAAACTCTCTTATTCAGGCTTCATTAAATTTTTTGGAAGAAAATCCTAAGTCAGTAAGTTCAACAATATTCTACTGAAAAAACTGGGACAGC
>PVIR01018789.1:0-32895 GCA_004026965.1 Petromus typicus | reverse complement strand
AAAACAGAACGAGAAGGAGAAAGGAAAGAAGAAAGAAAGCAAGGAATGAAAGGAAGGAAGGAAGCAAACAAGTAGAGGTTGTTCTTCAGAAAGTGACAGAAGTAGGTCTGTGGTGGATGATGGGGATGTGGAGGTTCACGGATGGCACACACATTTGACTTGTCTTGGCATGCTCGGATTGATGGCACTGACACCTTCCATAAGGCTGAATCATGTGAATGCAGGTGCAATTTGACAACATGAGCTCAGAGAAGATGGAATACATAACAGAAACTAACAATGAGTTGTGAAACATGAAGTCACAGACTCTTTAAGCTGGACTATACACAGCAACAGTACATTTTAAAACCACAGACTTTGCCTTCCCACACTCTCAATTACCTGCTTCTAAATAGTGAAGGACTTTGGGTAAATTGTTTTAACCCACATGTTTCAATTTACCTGTGAAATACACACATTTGTAACTTTTGGCTCAATGAATTATTTGGGGTATTTTGATATAGTTTATAAAAACTGCTTAAGAGTATATGCTTTTACTACTAGCATTCATCCAGTAGATTCAAAGTTTATATTACACCAATAAGAATAGACGATGTGCTCTGAAATCTAGCCATGGTCAAAAGTGGGAGATGCTAGCAGAACGCATTATCAGTTTAAGTCCAGACAGATTCATGTATAAAATAGTTTTTCTTCTGTTAATCCTAAATATGCTTCATAAATAAAAGAATCTGATTTCCACTCACTGATTCCTCTTAATATATTTATATATAGACCAAATTCCAATATTCTGTATCCCCTAGATCTTATCCGTATTTTAAGCTCCAGAAACAGTTTAATGTAAGTTTGACACTTCACTCACGGGTACGCTTTAGAAAGAGAAAGTGATCAGAAATGTCCATTGAGAGAACCTACGGTTCAAAGACATACTACAGGCAGCAGAGAAAGCAAAGCCTCTCGTGTCAAGGTAAGGAGTAACTCACAGGCAAAAATTCAAGACAGATAAGAGTCACAATTCTACTGCTAAAAATTCGATTTCCTTTAACAATTTCTTTTCCAACATCACTTATGAATTCGGTTATATTCTCTCTCCACCCACCAACACTTTACATGTATTTGTGAATGTCAGGTTCAAACTGAATATTAACTCAAATTGTATCTACCATGGCACAATGTTCAGATAGTGTCTTAAAATATATGGATAAAGAGAATGTTTATAAAGTCATGTCGCTGAAAAGTCAAACAGGTCACAGTTGGTACGCACTGTCATTCATTTGAAATGTGGCAAAAACCACAAGCTATTTAAAACATTCGAGGAAATTCTCATCTTTAGGAGCCCTTCAATGCCATATACTGTCCTAAAGGCTAAAAATTTAAAGGTTTCAACAATAAAATGGCGCTGTATCTTGTCTTCTTATAAGTCCATTTCCGTCTTTGCAAACTTCTATCTCTTTGCCCAATCTTGGCATTTTCCATATGACTGTCACTTTCTAAGGTTATAAATGTGTAAATAGATTGATATTTGGAAATGCCTTGAATTTGGCTTAAAAGAAAGAATCCTTGATATCAACTAACATGTGAGACCACACAGTTAGCAAACATTCTACAGACAAAAAGAAATATCTAATGACATTCATTTGGCATTTTTGGAAGGTTCATTTGGGTCATTCTTCATTTTATAGACGAAAAATGAATCTAAACATTGTTCATAAGGGAACACTAAAGTTCTAACTCTACATTATAGAGCCAAGTCAGACTTTTTAATATTTATATGTTCTTTTAGGGAAATTGTTCTGGTTCCTGCAGATGATTAATAATACCTGCTGTATTTGCATAATTCATGGATTTAAATAATTAACAGGATAATAATTATATTCATAATTCTTTATCAATTGAAGTTAATAACTTTGGTCTGCTGTAATGTGCTATGCTATTGAACAAAGATCTGTACTTCAAAACAATGACTCTAGTTATTATTAGCAACACACATTACATATCTAGCCATTTGTTTATTTCCTCCAGTTATAATAAAGTCTCTGCATTATATCACTTTATACACAGAAGGAAGACATTCTAAAATTTAGGATTCTTTCATACTTAATCATAAATATAAATACATATCTACATATACCATATATAAATAAATATAAATAAAATGTATACATACTAGGGTATATAAAATGTTTCTCTCTATATAGATGCCACCTATATGTATATACAGAATATGTAGGAACAGAGGCATAAAAGAGGTAATAAACTTTATTTGTTAGGAAGGGCATGGTTTGTGTAAAACCTACCAGTACATGGGTCACTCACGGGGCTTTTGAAAAAAGACATTTACTCTGTAACTAAATATTTTTCCAAAGAAATATTATTTTACTATACACATACGGTACAATTACATTATTACAGTAGGATCAAATGATACAGAATTTTAAAATAAAATTTTAACTATGTGTCTTCTTTTTTCTACTCTTATGAACAATGAAGCACGGAAGTATTTAGAACAGTGTTTTATTTTATTCCTTAGCTATGAGGGTCTTAGGCAGAGCTAAGCTTCAAAAGAAAAATATACTATAAAACTGAAGAAGAATTAATGAAAATTAATATGTGTGTCTGTATAAAACAAACTTAAAATGAAGGTATCTCTTTCTACTGAGAATATATATATGAGTTAAGACAATGACAACAAAAAGTTTTTACATAACTTAGTCTCCTTTGAGCAGCTTATATATATAAAAAAAGTTAATTTAAACATCAATATTATTAAGAGGTAAGTTCAAAAGAAAAATAATTTATATAAACTGTACTTAAACATTAATGGAGCCTATCATCCTAATGGTTTCACAACATTTTTACTGAAGTGACTTCATAGGTAAAAATTCTTAATTGCTTATTTGAAGAGGCTAAATATTCTATATCAATGAATTAAACTTAGAAATATAACCTGTCATAACTATAGTAGTCCAGTAGATCACAGATAATCTGAGCCAATTTACTTTCTTATCATGAGCTCCTGTCTAGAAAATTACCAAACATTATTATTTTCTAAAAGTACACGAGGTCTATAATAACATTGAACCAATAATTAAATAAATATTTCCTTCTTCCAAGAAAAGTTCACTACTTTAAAATTGTATTACAATGCAGACGATGACCTAAATTATTTATTTTAATGAATTTATCTGAGTTTTTTCTTAGCAGAAATAATTCACATTAGTCTTGCATCTTATGTATGCTCTAATTGTACAAAAATGGAATGGTCTTTCTGTCTTTTGTGGCACAGAAAGTCTAATCAAAAATAAAGATTACACATTTAGTAATATGATATTAATTTAATTGATTTTTAATTTTAAAATCTCAGGATAAACTCAAGTATTTTCAGTGTTTATAATTATAAAAATACCTCACATAGAATTATTAGAAGCGATTGGAAACACAAACAAGGACTTCTATGCTCTATGAAGAATAGAGAAATATTCAAAAGATCTGAAGAGACACAGACATGGAAATGAGTTTTAATCTTACAGGTTCCAAGAACTCTGTATTCCAGATAAATACACAGCTTTATAACTTTATAAATATGCATATTTTATATACATATACAAAATGTATATCTATACAATATCCATATTTACTATTAACATACGTACACATGAATATATACACACTCATATTACCTTCAGTGTATATTAACACATAAACACACACACAGGTACACATATCAAGACCTTGCTGTTCTTACCACAAATATTACTGGAAGAGCTTCAGTTTATATAATGTAGAATTGTGTAACACCATGTGAAATACAAGCAGATAAATATGGAGGGGGGCAATTTGGCAATGGCCACTAGGTGATGAGATTTAGAAGGTACAGGGCTTTTTATTATCATCATTGTGGCTGGCAATGCATAAACACAAACAAGAAACTAAAAAGGAGATTCAAAATCGATGGGCAAGGAAACAAATTCACCACAGAAGTAAAGAAAAACCATGTAGAGAAGATCACTTCAGGGGAGAAATAAGATCAGAAGATGAAGACGATGACAAAGTGTTTGTAAGCAAAGGATTTGTTCTTCATGTAACCTATAGGGCACTCTTTTAAGGAACAATATTGCATCATTTTAATATCATGACACTCTTGTTACTGGTGGTACATTTTTTATAACAACTAGAACCTGAAAGAATACAAAGTATAGTTGAGAGTGTTACTAACGTAAACTTCCCTTATAATTTAGAAACTGAAAAACAGCTATATGATGAACTTAGAGAATTTTACATCAACACAAGATTTCAGTATTACTGGAAAATGCAGATCCTACACCTTGAAAATGATGCAAGTGGAAGTGTGTCAGCAATATGAAACCGTTCCTTACTTATTCACTGAATTTCTGTTCTACAGTCATAATGAACACTAAAGTAGCAAAGGCTGAGTTGTTCCTCTCAGAAAATACAGTGTCAGTTTTCTGTCTGCATTCCTCTGGTCACAGCATTTTTTATTTAACAATCAATATATCATCTTATTTTATGTGCATTCCTGTTTAAAACCCCTTATTTAGTCTGTTTATCACTGATCTATTAACACTGATTGCCTGGCCAACAGCACCATAACTCATGCCTGAAAGAAGCTTCTCTAACACACGTCTTCCCCCACCTGATCACCTTCTCCTCTTAAGCTTAAAACACTAGATTGCAGTTACCAGTAAGGTCGGTGGCCATTTTAAATGGCCTAGTTATTAGCAAAAGTATAAGAAGCAGGTGGCATTAAACAGATTTCAAGAAGGACATTTATGAGACCAGAAATAAAAAAGCAGGGTATTTCTTTGCTCGACCTCAACTGAGATGTCTGGTAATTCAAATTCTTTCCCATTCTGTGCGTGTCTATAAATAGCTTTGAAAGTGCTGATAGTATTGATTAGAAGGTACAAATAAATTTTGGCAAGTTAAAGAATACAGAAACATGGAATCAGTGAGTAATGAGAACTATCTATATAAACTTTCAGTCAATCTGACTGACTGGACCCTTTTTATAAAAGACTATAGTTTTTACTGGTAAATGGTTAATGCCTTTCATTCTTTCTGGTTGTGGTACTTGTACAGAAAACTAAATTATAGTGTTATGTATAATGTTGACTCTCTAATTACCATTTTGAATGCTCTAAGCACAGACCAACTGCTGCGCCAAACTGAATATGAGGATTATAATATCCTGGTATTTGCCAAGAACTATGGTTAAGAAGTATTGTTAAGGTGTACTGCAATTTTCAGCCAAAGATTTAGAAAATGCTCCATCTACCAAGTAACTAGGATACAAAAAAAAGTTTAGGATACTTCTGAGAACATTATCATCATTAAATGAAGAGATGTATTATTCAACTCTACTTAAAACCATGCAGTGCTACTTTAATCTGCAGGGTCTTTTTGCGAAGGAAAGTGGCTATAAGAAAAATGCAAAAGGAATGTAACAAATACTGTGAACACAATGCTGAACTTCTGAAAAGATGGGCATGGACATGGACTGTAGTCTGATTTCCTTTCAAATAGGTATGGAATCCAAATTTTAATAACTATCAGCTTAAAATACTAAAACTTGCTCATCAATGACATGAAAATTCTAGATACCCATATGCTCTGATGCTGTTAATCACAGATTTCACAACTCCAAGTCAAATCCAATGTGTTCCATTTACAAATACATGAGCTGTCATTGACGAAAAAACTGAACACTTTAAGTTGTGTGTGTGTGTGTGTGCATGCGCACATGTGCTCACATGCAGTGACATGGATCTAAGTATGTGTTCGTGAGCTGAGATTAAGGTATAAAATATGTATAAAAAGTCTTTTTAAAATTACCTATAGATATACTTATGAGTATACACAGAAACAATCGCACACACAATAATACCCTCTTATCTGCAGGAAATATAAAGTTTTCTAAGACCTCTTCTTCTGGTATATACCGGAAGCAACAGATGTTTCTGAACACATTTTGGACTATATTTTTCTTATACATACTAAAATAAAGTTCACTTCACAAATTAGGCATGGCAGTAAGTTAACAACAATATCAAAATGGAACAATAATAAAAAATACACCATAATAAAAGTTGTATGAATGTAATTTCTCTCTCTCAAAATATCTTAGTAACCAGTAATCATTCTTCTTCTAGTGATAATGTGAAATACCACAATTTCTCTTTGAAGAAGTGATTAACATGGGCATTGTGATGTACTGTTAGATTGCTGTATGTTACATGAACATAACCACTATGAATAGAGTCAATCTTATAGATGACAAGGCTACAGATGACTAGTAGTCAAGTAGCATATACACCATGGATATGCTAGATAAAGAAGGATTCATTCAAACTTGCGTGGAACATAACAGGATGGACCAAAGTATCATCAAACTCCTCTGATCAATGTAAAATACAAAAACATACATTCTTTATATATGGAATTTTCTATTTAGCATTTTTGTAATACAGATGATTATGAGTAACATGGTGTTAATGAAAACCATAGATGAGGAGGGATGCTATATTCATCTACAAACACAAACATGTAACATGAACATTCCTAGACTTATAGTGGTTTGACTTAATAAATTTTCTTTTTTTCAGTACCAGGGATCAAAGTTGGGCCCTTGTGATTTCAAAGTAGGTGCAGTGCAACTTGAGCTAAATCCCTGTCTGATTGGATGAGTTTTCAACTGCACGATGCTAGAAAAGTAATACAATGGAAGAGCAATTATACTTTAAATTTTGAATATTGATATTTTCTGAGCTAGGAATGTGTGATATGGAATCCTCCTCCAGCAAGCTGTAATTCCAGTCAACCACACAGGATAACTGATATTTTACAGTGTACACAATGTACTATGTTTGTAAGCTAAGATGTTTAGTAGGCATAAAAAATTCATTTTGACTTAAAATTTCAACTGATTATCAGGATGTAAATCTATCAAAAGTTGATGAACACGTCTATTTATATAGACATGTTCATCAACTTTTGATGTATGTGTATATATATATATACATCATGTAGACATATACATGATGTATGTATATATATGTATATATATACATACATATATATACATTTCTATTGATTATGTAAAAGATGACTATTAACTTAATGGCTAAAATACATCTTTATAATCTTCAAATGTTAGACATAAAAATGTGACAAGGTTAAACAGATTCACTCTAGAAACAAGGAGAAAAATTATCTTCTTTGTATTTTTCATTTTCTGGAGGCCCCTTACTTTCCTTGACTTATGGACATTTTCCTACAACTTCAAAATCAGAAATACAGTGTCTTCCAGTCTACACCATCTCACGCTGATGATATGGTCCTCATTCACTCTTTCAAGGACCATTATGATTTTATTGAGCCCAAACAGATAATCCAAGACAATCTTACCTTCTCAAGATCCTTAATTTAATCATGTATGCTAATCACTTTTTCTCACTATGCAGTGAAATATTAAATTGGCCATCATAAATTGTCCATTATCTACATATTCCAAAGGTGTATCTGATAACCTCTAAATCCTTGACTATCCTCATTGCTGAGTCCTTTATTTCAGGCCTGGAGCCATACTCAATTATTTATGCCACCAGTATGATTTGGGGTGTGCTTCCTTATCCACACTATATGAGTTGGAGCTCTAGAGAGGCTAGTGACCTAGTCACTAAGAAGGATACATGAGTGCCACATGCCTACATGTCTAAGCCCTATAAAATCTGGGATATCTAGACTCAGGTAGCTCTTGTGGCAGAATTTTGGTTTGTCATCATATATCATTTTGGGATAATTAAGCTGTCCACATGGGCAGGAAAATTAGAAACTGGCAGTTGATCTCTCCTGGAATCTGATTTATGCACCTGTTTTCACCTTGTTGATTCTAATCTTTCGTTTGTTGCAACAAACTACAACCAAGAGTGTACTAGCTTAAATGAATTCTCTGAAACCTCCCTGTAAACCTCAGTGAAATCTCAGTTGTCTTGTAAAGCAACATATTTTTAATTCTGAAGATTATCTTTGGCAGACCATCACTATTCCTGCCACAATACATAAAACAAATCATTATTTTGCATTCATGTCTTCGATTACTTGGGCTAGGGAGCAGCTTTCAAGGTATTATTAAAAAGTTTTGAGGCTGGAGATTTAGCTCAGTGGTTCCAGTGTCTGCTCGGCACGTGCAAGTACCAAAGTTCATCCCTGGTACGACACACCAAAATGCCGGGTGTGGTGGCTCATGCCTGTAATCCCAGCACTATGGAGGCAGAGGCAGGAGGATTGCTGGAAGTCTGAGGCTTGCCTGGGCTACATACTGAGTTCAGGGCCAGCCTGAACTATATAGTGAGTCCCTGTCTCAAAAAAAAGGGACTAAATAAGTTTGGAAAAATTATATTCTTTCATTAACTCATAACTAGGTTTTTCTCAAGAAATTTTGCAATTGCTTTGTAATATGCTACTTTGGGCAACCTAACTTCCCTGTTTAAAAAATGAAAATAAAAGCAAATTTAAAATTTCAAAAAAACAAGTCACTTTTCTAGTAGTTATCTAATAAGGGTCTTTCAATCAACAGTCTTAGTCACAAACTATGAAAAATATACTTGATTTTACCTATGAGGCCAAAAACTAATCAAAGGAATACACATCTCAGTAGACCATTAAAGACTGAAAAACATCTGTAAACCAAACTCTCCTAATCCAATACTGGTATCCTTAAAGGCATCAAGTTTATTAATGCAAATGTAGCTAAGCAAGATAAAATTCCCTGTATCAGTCATCAATTATATTCAAATGAAAGGCAAGCACCTCATATATGAGCATGTTCATATACACACATACACATAACTATACACGAGAAATCTGTAAGTTTTATAGTTTTATATTTATGTTTGTGATAAATTTTGAGAAAATATTTGCTTAAGGCATAAAGTTTAGGTCTGAGATTTCATATATTTATATTCACTTCCTTTAGCACCATTTGTTGAAATTTACATGTTTCTTCCATTGCTTTTATCTTTTTGTAAAAACAAATTAGTTTCGTGCACTAATTTAGGTGTGTTTCTGGGCTCTTTATATTATTCATTGCTGTGTGTGTGTGTGTGTGTGTTTCTCCACAATACCACACTGTTTTGATATTGCTCACTGAATTTTTTCTCAAACATTAAATTTACACTTTCATTATATTAGGTCTTCAACCCATGGTTGTGATAGGCTTCTATATTTAACTCTTGATGGTTTTTAGCAACATTTTGTGATTTTCTGATAGAAATCTTGTATGTATTTTGTTATATTTCTTAGGACTTTATTTTCTTTGTAAAGCCTGTAAATACCATTGTGCTTTTAGCAGATATGCACTAACTTGAACAACTAGTGTAGTCCATGCGGTCCCACCCAGTGGCTTATATGACAGGTGGTTCAATTTGACCCAGCCATTGCCCTGCTAGGTATATACACACAAGAATTCAAAGACTCATATCACAGTGACATATGTGCACCCATGTTTATAGCAGCCCAATCTGTGATTGCTACATCTTGGAAACAACCCAAGTGTCCATCAACTGGAGACTGGATAAAAAAGCCGTGGTTCTTCTACAGAATGGAATATTACTCTGCCATAAAAATGATAAGTTTGAATCATTTCTACTTAAATGGACATACCTTGAGGATATCCTAATACGTGAAATAAATAGGTCACAGATAGGTACATATCGCATCTTTTCTCTGGTATGAGAAAATGAAGATGTAAATGAGTCCTAGAATTGTATGTTATATATTGTGAAATAGAAAATGCTCAAAGTAAAATAGGGTGAAGGGGGAAAAATAATGATATTATAACAAAAAGAAAGGAAACAAATTTTATGTAAATACGGGGTTGGTAGGGTAGGTAGGGCTATGGGAAAAAATGAGAATTAAGCTGTGTCTTATACGGGTACAAATCCCCATTATGGAGTGTAATCATGATGCATGTATGTAATGTACCAATAAAGATTTTTAAAAAAGATTTAATCATTGTATCATTTTTTATTAATAAAATTAATCCAAAGCCAACTAATGGGGCAGTCATGAATGTACCAATGGTGGTTTATAGTGACCAACAATCAAGAAATACCAATTACATCTCCACTGGAAATGTGCTAATTCAGAGAATTTTGAAGAAATTTAAATATTTCCTAGAATATCAAATTCCAAATTCTTTTTGCCAGGAAAAATAATCAAAAAATTCATTTTGAAAATTATTTTTTTCTCACACGTCCTTTGGAACTTATTTACGGCAATAAAAACATACAATACAGCAGAAACAAAGTACATAAATCTCAATACTATTCTTAAAAGAGCAAGACACCTCAGTGCTCTTAATGTGATAACATTGTTAATTTTCTAGAATCCCTGTTCCTCAAAATTAATTGGCTACAGATAATCCTTATAATTTAATGGAGATGTTATACAATACTTGTTTTGATGCAGATATTACAATATCTCTCTATAATATCTTATTTTCATCTTATACTTTAGAAAAATCATTGGGTTTGAAAGCAACAACTACAGTGACAGTAATATTTTTATCAAATGTCACATAGAAACCAAATAGCCCTACTCAAACAATCTATAATGAACCTATGATTTAGTAAAATATTACTAAAATATTAAATAGAAAGACTAGTTTTACTTATTTTTTATACTTCATATCACTTCCCTTTCATTGAAAAGTATATTACACATAATTTGTGAAATTTTTGAAAATTTCTCTTAGGAAGAAAGAATGCTTAATAGAGCTCAATATTTCAGTAGGAAAAGAGTCTAGTTTCAGTCAAATAGATTTGGTTTAGAACAAGGTAAATTTGATTAAACATAGACGAATTTATATTCATTTTATTTTGAGACAAGGTCTCACTTTGTACTTCAGGCTGGCTTTGAACTCACTATGTAGTCCAGGCCATCCTTGAACTCACAGTAGTCCTCCTGTTTCTGCCTCTCCAGTGCTGAGATTTAAGGCATGAGCCAACATGCCCTGGCATTGTGGTATGTGGTACAGAGAACCAAACTTGGGACCTTGCACTTGCCAAGCAGCTTCTAGAACCACTCAACTTTTCTCCTTTCTAATTTCAATACAAGAGTTTATGAATTTTACATATTATTTTTCTTATTTCCCCAAATGTATTTATGTTTCATGTTTCTCGGGAGTAATATGTTAAGTGAGATGACAATAGGCTAGTACTTCATCACATAACTTAACAATCTAATATTAGATTGTAATCATAAAAGTAACAATCAAAATTGTCAAATATAAGTCATTTCACATGGTTCATCACGTACATTTTAGATATATACACAATATACATATATGTGCGTATGTGTGTGTATAACTAATTAATTTACATATAATTTGATGAATTAAAGAAAATTATATCCAGAGATATGAATTTGCATATACATCTCTCTGTTGAAATACTTATCATATATGTGTGTAATTTATTTCATTAGATGATTTAAAATTTAAATATTTTAATTTTGAATGTTTTAGTTTTTTAAAAACCCACATTTATTTACACAGTCTTAATTCTTGTCTTCCTTCAAGAATCAGAGAATTAGTCTTACTTTATTCAATAATGGAATAACATTCCCCTTGACATGCTTATGTTATCCACACACATCACAATTCCATTTGCAATGTGATCTGAATATTTGTGTCCCCTCAAAATTCTTCTGGAATCCAACTCCTGCGGTAACAGTGTAAGATTTTTGGATATGACTGGATCACGACGGCAGAGGCCTCATGAATGGAATCACGACCCTTGCAAAGTGAACTCCAGAGGGATCTCTTGACCTCTGCAGCAACTGAAGACACTGAGGAAGCATTATCTATGAAGTAGGGAATGGGTCACCAAGCAACACAGAAGCTATACCACCTGATTGTGGAATGTTCAGATTCCAGACCTGTAAGCAATATATTTCTGTTGTTCTATTTATGGTCTTTTCTACAGTAGCCCAAAAGGATCAAGGCAGTTGTTATTTGATGAGAGTTATTTAGACAGAATATTTTCAAAATTATCTTTATTGGTACATTATGAATACACATGATAATTGTATTCAACATTAAGAGTTTGTGCCAGAATATGACATGACTTTTTTTAAGCCAGTATCATTCCATTCCTAATTAGAGAAAGGAAAGAAAGTAATAATGGATCATGCTGTAAACAAAATGCACTCAGAAATGTAGAATGAAATGTCATAAATTGATGCTCTTCTTCCCCCACAATGGAAAGTCATGAAGACATATGAGAGAGAGAGAGAGAGAGAGAGTGTCTGCACTATGTTCTGAATTCCTAGGTGATTTACCTGTTATTGGCATTTTTAAGATTATAGAATGTTCTACTTGATATGATAGTTACCTATGAGGAGGAACCATTACTGTCACTGTCATTACTACCTTACAATTATAATCATAGAAGAGATATAAATCATTAAGAATACAAATATGATAAGAAAATGTGACTTGGCACAGATAAAAAAAACAACTTAAGAACTTTTGCTAACTTAAATGACTAGGCATCATCATGATGGTTTTTTACAACTTTTAAATTTCTATATCAAGTTATATTGTAGCAATTCCATTAAATTTAGGATACAGCATTGCTTTTGATCACACACAGGCACTTCATGAGCAACAGTATAGATTTAAAAAGAGAAAGAATTACTTTTCCAGAGTTCATTATATGCATACAGAGTGGGGTGTGTATGTATGTGTGTTTGTGTGTGTGTGAGTGTGTTCTGTGTATTTTTTGTAGTTCAGGATGGCCCTAAGCTCCGCCTTGAACTTACAATAATCCTCCTACCTCTGCCTCTCAAGAGCTGGGATTACAGGAGTGAGCCAGCACGTATGACATTGTGGTGTGCGGTACTGATTGTTGGTGGCATGAGTCTCCACGTCCAACACTGTTGTATGTGGTTACCAGGGTGGAACATGGGACCTTGTGCTTGCAAGACAGGCACCAGAGCCAATAAGCTAAATCCCTGGCCCAAGTGAGTTATAATTTTAAATGAATGGATGAGAGATCAGATCAATATCTATGTATAATTTGAATACAACAAATCATGTACCTGACACTATATTGACCCTTCGTAGCACCTGTCATGGCACTGTATAGAGATGAAAGCAGCCAGGCAGAGGAGTAACAGAAGCCATAAAACTTGTTTCTTACAAAATCATAATAATAGACTTTCTCTAAGTCACGCTTGAACAAGGAGGATATGACCCAATTGTGATGACATGACAGATATCAGGTGCCTATGATGGAATCAGGAGCAGTAGGAATAGGGGTGGAGGGTGGTGATATTTTACAGTAACCATTTATGATCTGAGTATGACTTTTCTCCCTGAACCACTGTCAGCTTCTTGGTGGCAGAAATCATATCTTATTAATCTTTCTATTATTGTTAGTGCTCAGCATAATATCATCAATTAAAGTGTGTCCAATAAAAGCTTAGTAAATGAAAGGTCTAAACCATACAAATGTAATGGAATGTAAAAATGACTAAGGCGAAGAAGAAGACACTTTTAGCCTTTATTAAAGGAATTTTAAGGCTGATATTTTTATGCATCTCTGTAAACTTAGTAATTCCATCTACTCAAGAAAGTGAGATAGAATTCCAAGTTTGAGGCCAGCCTCAGCAGCTAAATGAGACACTATCTCAGTATTTTTTTTAAAAAAAGAGAAGTAATTCAATGGTAGAATGCTCACCTGGCATGCTCCAAGCCCTGGGTTCAATCCCCACTACAGGGAAATTAACAAGAAACAATATAGATACGTGCACTTTTAATGTATAAATTGGTCTCAAGTCAATCAACATCACTATTTTCAAAGACTTATGATACTATCTATAATGATGGAAATATAACACCTTAATTTGTAATAATTTTTCCATGCTAAAATAAAGGTAGTTTGCTGGTCAAAATATGACAATTCAGTATTTTTTTTACATATAGTTTTTTTCCTCTCAGTATCAGTTAGCTTATCCTGTTTGCGTCATTATCCTTACCATATTGCTACTCACACATCTTCAGCCTTGAACTCACCAACTTTCATGTTAAACCCAGCAAAAAACCTGGAGCCAAAGTGCAGGTGGCAAAACTGGTATGTCATATCTGACAATTTCCTTAACTCCCAAATCAATGTGCTCTTTGATAATTGGTTACATTATTTTATCAAAAATACTGCCTTCTTAGAAAAATTACTACAAAACTAAATCAGGCAAAACTATTCATAATAAAATAGAAGTTGGGCCAGGGATTTAGCTCAGTGGTTCTGGCAGCTGCCTGGCGTGCACAAAGTTCCAAATTTGATTCATACTACTACATACCACAATGCCGGGTGTGATGGTTTACACCTGTAATCCCAGTACTCAGGAGGCAGAGGCAGAGGCAGGAGGATTGCTGTGAGTTCGAGGCTAGCTTGGGATACACAGTGAGTTCAGGGCCAACCTGAACTACAGAGAGAGACCCTGTCTCAAAACAACAACGCTTATGTATATATGGGGCAGGGGTTGGTAAGACTGGCAGGGAAATGGGAAAAATGAGAATTGAGTCATGTCATATACTGATACAAAAATTCAATGTCGATTGTGATCATGATGTTTATACAAAATGTACCAATAAAATCAATTAAATAAATAGATAAAACAAAATAAAACATGAAGTTGTCTTGGGCTTCCTTAAAGCAGAAACCTTTAAAAGTATTTGACTGGAGATAAGTTATTTCTCAGGTAGTCCCAGGAATCATAATAAAGAAGCAAGAAAATGAAACTCAGAAGAAATGGAGTCATGAAACAATGTATTAATAAAAATATTGTTTATTTGCTTGTTTGTTTTTATAGTTCAGGCTGACCCTGAACTCACTCTGTAGCCCAGGCGAATCTTGAACTCTCAGCATTCCTCCTTCCTCTGCCTCCAGAGTACTGAGATTACAGGTGTGAGCCACCATATTCAAGTCCAGCATTTGTTTATTGAGACAAGCTCTCACTCTGAAGTTCAGACTGGCCTTGAACTCACTATGATGCCCAAGTTAGCCTCAAACTCACTGCAATTTTCCTGTCTCAGCCTCCCTAGTGCTGGAATCAGCGGTATGCACCATCATGTAAGACAGTAATAAATGTTATTACTGTGATCAACTGACATTCTCTTTGTGACCACTAGGACACAAGTTTGTGTCTATGAAGTGCAAAAACTGTATAAGTACTTATCTCACATTGGTAATATGTTAAAAATATTTTCCATTATAAGTATTAAAGTATTTCATGGTTGTGGGTGTTTTGTTTTGTTTTTTTTAAACAGGGTTCTCACTTTGTAGTTCAGGCTGGTCCTGAACTCAGCCTTTAACTCAGCAATCCTCCTGCCTCTCTGCCTCACAAGTGCTAGTATTACAGGTGGGAGCCACCATGCTGTGGCTGGGCCCGACTTTGTTGTATGTGGTTACCCAGGATTGAACCCAGGTCCCTGCACTTGCAATGTAGGCGCCGGAACCACTGAGCTAAATCCCCAGTTCTCAAGCTTGTAGTTCTGTTAGAATGAATCTTAATGGTAATATCTTACCACCTTTATGACATATCTCATTTTTATATTTGAAATAGATTTCTGACTCAAATAATGGAGCCCCTTTAATTAATAAAAATATCTCATCGGAATCATGTGCTTAGAAAACGTTTCTATTTGGAATCACTGCTGATGTATCCCATATTGACTTGTAGCACCATGCTGACTAAAGCAGTAATGGAGATAATTACTAATGCAATATAATAATTTCTCTCATTTCCCCCACATAATTTGGGAGAATATTTATGTTCCATCTCTGTTACATTAAAACTTAAAAAGCTTTCCTCCTGATTTATCTAATGGCTCAAATGAATATCAACATAGAGTTGCTTTTCTTTTTTCACAAAAATTATAAAGGAAAATAAGCATTTTAATATGAAATATCCCTTTAAAACACAACTATAGTTTTTAAATTCATTCTTGCTCTTATTTACAGTTCTATCTTATTCCTTTCCCTCTCTTCCAACAAGGGCTTTGTTATATCCAAGGTCAATATGTTTATTTATAAATTATGTATCAGTTATGCTCATATTTACTGTTTTTAAATGTTACAATGTGATTTGAAAAAGTACAGTAAAAATATATCCTGTATTTTGGAAAATATAATCACACAAATGATTGTTCATTCTCTAATAAATTAATGCTAGAATGTAAACAGAATTCTGTCAGTATCAAGTACTTCTTATAAAAAGGGAATTAAAATTTACTATGTATGAGCAGAACTATATATAATGTCAATAAAGAAAGGATAAAATTGCTGTGAAAAACATCAAAATAAATAATTAATTATACATAGCTTCTGGCATGTGGCTTCCTGTCAGAGAGAATTGTGGTTTTAAAGAACAGATACATTTCAGAATCAATTTGTTGTATACTTACACATTTTAGAGAGTTTTTTTCTCTCCACAGAGAACCTTTAGAAGATTAGGAAATAACGCATTTATTCCCTTCTTTATTAGTACCTTTTCAAAAAGCTGCTGCTCATTAGAGAAGTAGGTGTTAACATGTCTTATCACTTGACATGCTCATTGAATTCTCACTCTACGGGTAGCCTCAGGGACCCAGAAAGCAGACAGGATTTCCAGAGAGGACCTAGGGTTTAGGTTGCAACCGCACACTTGTGCTCTGGTTTGCTGTTGGTGGCATTGAACATCATCTCCCATCAAGCTCAAAAGCTTTTGAAGTAACTGTCATTTTCTCACCAAAACTCAGTTGCAGAATGGAAGTAAACATGTACTTCTAATATTAGGGAAATTTCACAATAATTGTGCTTCATACTACAGTTAGGTAACTGGTGCATTTCATCATCCACTATTAGTGATGAAAGAAGGGGGAAAAGAACTAGAGCCTTGCCTTGTATTATTTACCAACATCATTAAATTAGTTTATGTCTTAAACATAGACGCCATTTTTCTATGATTTTATTGATCATTCCATGAAGTTATATTATCTTATCAGTGGAGAATTTGAATGTGTTAAGACACCAGAGGAAGACTATGTAAATTAGAAACACAAAGCATTATATAAGACAGCCATAATACAATCATAACTAAGACTCTCAATTTCTAAGACAAAAATAGCCCAGAATGGTAACTGAGCCCAAGTCATTTCCATAAACATAATATTTTAAGTACAAATCAAGCAAATAATACTATTCAGGGCCTATGATTATTTACACTAGAGAGAAGGAGGTACTAAGAATGATGATAGTACCATAGAACCCAAAGTGTATCTTGTTATCTTTGGGTTTGTAACCCATTTCAACTTTAAGTAAAATTTGAGTCTTTCCTTCCAGAGGTGCTGAGAAAAGCTAGGAAATGAATGCATTCTTAACTGTATTGTAAAGGTAAATGCACAGAGGCCATGTATTAATAGTTTATAGATACCCTGAAATTACAGCACAGCACGATCAATTGACACAAGATGAGGTGGGTGCTGTGATAGCACAAACAGAAGTATGTAATTCAGCTGAAATTGCATAAGAAGGGCTATCTATGTAATTTAAAAGCACTGTAGGGCATTCTAATAAGTGACTACATGAGAGAAGAAACTATCTCACTATATAGGGTAGAATCATTTTCAAAACGCACTCAAACAAACAAACAAACAAGAAAAACATTTTGTGTGACGGGGTGAAGCATTCATGCATTAGGTCAAAAATGAGACCAGAGAATGGAGTGGGGAAAATCATTCTAAGTATCTTTTTTTTCCACCCAAGTTGAGTTTCAAACTAAAGTAAATGATGAACCATTGGTAGATTTTAAGGAGGAAAGTAAAATATTAAGGTTTGATTTTGAGATAGATAACCCCAGAAGTACTATGAAGAGTAGCTGGAGCAAAGATAGACCATGGATAGTGCAGAAAGCTATCACCATAGGGCAAATGGTATTTAGAAATGAAATTAGTTATATGGACTTCTGAACAGAGCAAATATTTCCTACCTTGGTTATGTCACATGTTCTTTATGTGAGCAAAATAAACATGAACATGTTTTATTAGATGTAGTGGTCTGTACTTAAGGAATTATCAAATGCTGTGGATCAGAACCCCTTATTTTCATGATATTGTTTGTTCATACAGAAAGAAACAGCTGTAATTATAAAATTTATGTGAGCTTCTCTTACTGATTAAGGAAAAAAAAAACAATGTGACATGTAAGTTCCTATTTGTACAATGAAGATCTAGACAGTAATTAATTTGTATTAAGCTAGGGAAATATGGCCAAAGGACTCACTCTGACCAAGGACTGAAATGTGACCAGCTATCTAAGGAAAGATTTGTCCATGAAAAGAAGAAGAAATATTTACAAGTAAGATATAGGTGACAATCAGTCCTAGGATAGGTTTTTATTCAATGAAGTTAAAGTCTAAGACTCTAATAATAGACCTGGTACCTGAATGAAGGAAAAATTCAGCTACAATCTGGTATCTGGATATGAACTTACCTGACAGAATTTATGTCATATATGTCATATATGCACAAAGGTTCATTATCAGCACTTCAGTTTTTTTTTTTTTTTTTTTTTTGCAAAACAAAAATATCAAGGATCCATATGGTTTGTTTATTAATTTGAAAAAAGACACAAATTTTTTAATGAGATCTAATTAAGAGAACATTCCTAAGACCTACAGCAGAAACACTAAAGACAAGGCTCAAATCTGTGCCACTGGGCTGGGAATTTAGCTCAGTGGTTCAGCACCTGGTTTGCAAGCCAACTTCCTAAGTTTGATCCCAGGTTTAAAAAAAAATCTGTGTCATTCAAGTGGTTTCCTTGCAAGAACACAGAATGAGACTATTAAGAGATTATTAGAGTATGACAAGTCTACTTCAGTTTCTAACCACCCACAAGTAGTTGAAACTCACCAAGGCTAAGCTTCTAGATTTAGAAAGTAAGGACAATACAACCTTTTGAGGGTTATATTAAAGATTAATTAAAATCATGCAGGAAATGTACTTAGATTTGCACCTAGCACAAAAAATTTCAGTAATTATTAGATATTATTGTATTAGTAATTGTTTTCTAATCTAAATTTCTTTCCACTTGAATAAAGGAATACTGTTAAATATCTTATTAATTCACTATAGATAAATGAGAAATTTTTCAATTAGAAGTTTAGAATAGGAACCTAGAAGTAATAACAATAAATATAAGTAACTTAATATAATAATAAGGCTATGGAAAAGGGAAAGTAAAATTTGAAGCAAGAAGGAAAATATTTGTTAAAATTTGTATAGTCATAGTGTAATGAGAGTTGGTTACCTGGGGGCATTTACAGAATAAATAAGATCAGTCATGTATCACTCTATATTTGATATTACAATTATTACATCACGAATTTATTTGCCTCAGAAAGACAAAGAATTTGAGTCATCCATTAGTAGGGACAAAAGACTACATGACTCAACAGGATAAAAAACATTATTTCAGGGCCAAAAGATCTACATTATGTTTCTGTGCTTATTACTAACTGGAAGAGATTGTAGAAGTGTCATTTTCTCTATAGGTCCCAGTTATCTCATATGTCAAGCTAAGACATGGAACTAAATGTACCTTACGAAGAATGTGATCATCATGTACACACACATGCATAAAATATATGTGAGAGGGGCCCAAGAGATGTAAAGAGGTGAAGGTATGGGAAGGTCTTTTTTTTAACAGAGTAATTCTGAAATATCTTGTATAGGGCCAGGGATTAGGCTCAGTGGCTCCAAAGTCTGCCTTGCCAGTGCAAGGGCCCAGGTTCAATCCCCAGTAACCACATACAACAATGCCGGGTGTGGAGACTCCTGCCCACCACCAATCAGTACCACATACCACAGTGCTGGGTGTATTGGCTCCCACTTGTAATCCCAGCACTCAGGAGGCAGAGGCAGGAGGATTACTGAGTTCAAGGCTGAGCTCAGGGTCAGGCTGAACTACAAAAGCAAGATCCTATCTTAAAACAAAACAAAATAAAGAAATATCATGTATATACACCTACTCCCCACGGTGAATATGGTCATAATGTGCTACTGAAATGTACCAATGTGTGTGTGTGTGGGGGGGGGAAGAACAAAAATATAAAAGCCAAAAACTTTTCCAAAACTTTCTTTTTAGTAAAGTAAGAGAAACTAATAGTATAAGTAAAATGAATTCATATAAATAGTAAATTATTTCTTCTGTATGTGGTGCGCACATATAATCCAAGCAATTGGGAGGCAGAGACAGGAGGATTGGTGCAAGTTTGAGGTCAGTCTGGTCTACATGGTGAATTTGAGGGCAGTCTGAACTACAAAGGGAGACTGTGTCTCAAAATATCACAATAGGAAAATACACTTATTAAATAAAGTAAAATATTTCTAAATGATGGAATAGATAATTTTGGTAATTATTTGAAATTCCCCCTATTGTGCACTCCTTCTTCTCTATATATGTACACATATGAATGAATCTAGACAATATTTAGGCTTGTGCATTTGAATTATTCCCCTTAACACTATGCTACCAAGTTGCATACACCTGCCATCATTTTTAATAATTCCTAAGTGTTATCAACCTGAATGTTCCTCCACCATAAATGAAATAAGTAATTAATGGTACATCCATTCGGCAGAACAGTACACAAGGTCAAAACTGATTGAACCACAGCTAAACAAAACAAAATACTTGCAACTAACAAACACAATGCAGAGAAATGTATTCAAATACAGTAGTTCACACTGTGTAGTTCTGATTACATAGAGTGCAGAAACTTCCTGTCTTAGTGTATTAGAAGTCAGTTTATTGCTTTAGGGAGAGTACTAATATCAAAAGAGTAAGACTGGTGTTTTCAGATACTAGTAATATTATTTTTCATGATCTGGATAGTTACTGAGGTGCTCCCACTCTGAAACTCATTTTGTATAGTAATTTGTGCATTAGGCATCTTAGATATTAAGCTGGATAGAAATGCTCACTTCCATCTATAGGAAAATTACCTCATTAATGACTAATTAGAGAAATATTTACTTGCCTTTATTTAGCCTCGGTCTAAAGAACTTCAGAGAGTTACAGACAGAAATTGAGAGAGGAATTCGTATGTACACATGCATTTAGATATGCATGGAGATGAGAGAGGGATAGAGAAGTACAGAAGAGGATAAATGAGAGAGGAGAGAGATTTTTGGCATTTCATCTCTTCTAATATGCAGTGTTTGAGAATTTACAAGCCATCCATTTCTTTAGAAACTGTTCTGCTTATTGTTTATTGCAATTTAAAACTGAAGATACATCTTTTCAACTTCTTAGGAGGAGTTTAGAGTGAAGTTCAAGTCCAATTAGATAGGATGATATTAAAAGTGGGTGAGACCATGGTGTTCAACACAATTTCCTCCTGTTGCAGGCCTGGTAGCAACAGGCTTGTCCTGTAGAAAATGTCATCCTTTTAGCCCTCCTCTGTGTGATTTCTGAGGTCTAACGCTGTGATTAACTTTAAGCGCAGCTGGAACATTGGCAGGTAACCTCTCATTAAAGATACCTGTACACTGAGAAAATTATGTAAACATTTCTCCTGGGAGAGTATAGGAAAGGTTTTCCAGGCACAACTCTACAAAACACTTCCAAGGAGGGCTACAGGATTGGTGCACAACTCTCCTGGGACATCTTCAGCGTAATAGCTATGGCTCACTAATTAAAATGGGAGACAAGAAGCTCAAAATAAGCACCCAAGAGAAAGTTTGCCTGGCCACACCTGTGATGAATTTAAAAATGTGGAATCTTATCGTGTGTGATCGACTTTTCATCAGTTGCCTCTTTCTGTGTTTGATTCTAGTAACAATGAGTAGCTGATTTTAGGCTGCTCCTTTGCTCAAATGGCCCTCCAAATATATCACAAACCCCTTTACTTCAAATTCTTATTTTTCACCCAAGTTGCCTTTATTTTTCCGGGTATCATTTTCATTTCTGATGAACTTGCCAGTTCTTCACATCACTCCGCCTAGGGGCCCGGGAAGCCTCTAACTTGTTTCTAAGCTGGTTTTTCTCTCTGAATTCACAGCTGCTGCTGCTCCCTGGGAAGCTGTCACTGTAGATATTTTCTTCTTATCCACGTAGAGTACATTCAGCTCTAAGTTCCTCAGGGACCATATCTTAGTCATCTTGCTCTGGCTCAGCGCCTAGCAGTTAGGACTTATCAATAAATATTTGTTGGATGAATGGAAAGCAGCAGAGACAACCCGTCTCTCCGGTTGGTGGGCTCTGATCCTATTCTGTATGATCTAATGGGGAAATAGGCCCTCATTCCTGGACCTGTAAATGTGTAAATGGTTCCACAGCCAAAGGGAAAAGAATCTATGATTCCTGCTCCACAAATTAACATTTCCAATGAGCAGGTTTTTATTCAAATTTCTCCTTTTTGAACTTGCCACAGAAAATAAATGAGTCCCAGAGCTCCCCTAAAACCCACACAATATCAGGTTGGTATTAGTAGCACTTCCCATAAACCACTTTACTGTTGTTGTACTGGGTAATTCTACTCATAGTAGGTAAAAAAAGTATGTCATCATAAAACTGTAATACAACGTTCCTTATCATGTTTCGTCCGTGGAGTATTATAATAGTTAGTAACCACAGCAGCATGTTCCAGATAAGTTTATTTTTCCACTGGCCTTATTTCTTCATATTTATAACTCTGTCTTCAGAATTCTAATTAATGTTACTTTTTTTTCACCATTTACATTCAATTGTATATGGGCAGCAGTTAGTTGCCATGTGCTATCCATCTTTCCAATTCAACCATTTGGCACCTCCTTATAAAGGTTCACTGCAAAGAACATTTGCTCATCTTTACTTCCACAGTAATCTGTTCTAGCCAATCTTTTCAGTCACTTGTTTCTTAGAGCTCATTTTAAACCATAACACCAAGGCCCAACAAAACAAGGCTTTTGGTGTTGAGTTGACATGTATTTCATATATGTTTGTAGTTTTAGTTAAAGTAGGTTTCCAAAAGTAGCGTTTACTTAAAAGACTCTTTCATGCACCATGAACATTTCATACTGCAGTTAATTAGTAGCTATAGATTAAAATCGATGAAGTTGTAGAAAACCGTCTTCTTTAAAACAATTTAAAATCTTTGGTGGAAGCACTGAAAAATTACAGTCAACTCTAGTACTCTTTAATTTGAAAACCATGTGGACAAGTCCTGAAGACAGAGTTTTATATTTCATTAACATTTACACAGCTTATATTACATTTGTGACAAGTTGTATCTGCACAGAGTACCTGTAAAACTGTGGAGGCTATAAAATAAATGATGAAAACATGCAGATTGTTTAAGACTTTAAGGGCTATGACCTGTGAGCAATAAACACTAAGTGAAGTTTTGCTAATTTGACCTTATAAAATATTACCTGACATGAACTGATGTTTAATCCCCAACATATAAATTATCTCCAATCAAATTAGGAATTTCTGTTCACTTTAAATAGTGGTGTTTCTTTTCTTTTGAGCCTAACATATAACATATAAAGATATTACAAATTGCAAATGAAATACTGATGCTCTTATTAAAACTGAAAATATTCACAACAGCTTCATACTAAGAGAGTAATTTCTCCCTCTATGATTTAGTCTTTCATGTAGGACATAAAAATAGCACAAGCATGAAAAAATACTGTTATCTCTTTAATAACTACTTGATTATATACAATACTTAGATCCAAAGGGAAATAGTCATATTTACGTCCTTTCTAAAACAATTCAAATGTACTGAGTTTTTATTTTTTAAGCAGAAAGAAAAAAAAGTGAAATAGATAAAAAATCAAATGTTTTTAAACTTCTAGTTTATTATTTTAATAAGAGAAACAAAGTTAAACTACCAAACTATAAACTTGATAAACTCTAAGAAAGACAAAATTTTCAAATCATAAGTATAGCTTGTCATGTTGATTTCTAGTCTTTAGGAGAAATAGACATAAAACTATCTTGAATGAATAGTATATTTTCACGATTGCCTGAGAAGCTCAGTGATTATGATGAAGGGCAAAAAAGTTTAATATCTTTACCCTTGAATTTAGGAAAAATTAAAACCTTTAAAAAATTAAGATCCTTGACTTAGTCCAACAACTACCAAGAATTAAGTTGTCAGTAGAGCCCTCAGATTATCAGCTTGTGCCAAGAGTGATCTTTTTCTCTTCATAACAAAAAAGGGAACCCACTAAGTAAAAAAATCAGCACAAACTAAACTCATCCATCTCACTGAATGATTGAGAAAGAGTACTTTAATTTGTTTTCAAAAAAAATCTTTATTTATGTGCTTGCTGTTATTTTACTGAGATAGATTAAGGGGAGATAAAAATGTTTGCAAACACAGAATGACTGCTTCATGCCAACTTTCCACTCCTCTCTCTTAAATTTCCAGACCTTTATCCTTTTCCTGAGTTTCCCTCATCTCTCTGTATTTCTAAGCCAATAAGAAGACTTTCCTTCAGATTCTTAAGTCTTGTATCTGTTACCATAGAGACAGGCACCACATGATAGCTATTGGTACTACAACTCATGGAAATAAAATATAAATCCTATAGGTTTTATAGGAATTTCCAGTGCTATGAATGAGCAGAAATGATGACTTTCTCTAGGAAAAAATAGGAATTTAATATCACATTTGTACGTAGAACTACAGAGACTGTTATAAGTGGTGGAAAATTCAGAATCCCTTAATTTTACACTTAAAACTTGTGAATAGTTAGCCTATGATTGAAAATAAGCTCTTATTAATATATCTAGTGAATATCTCATAAACATCTCATTGTTAACTTTTAATTATAGCATATATTATCAATCATCTACCTATAGTGTCAACTGTTCTCTCACATGCAGCACATATGTTTTTATCTTGCTGCTCTTTGATTCCATTCAGAATATGTTTGATCAAGAGTGTCATCTTTTCATAAAGGTAAGCACCTCACTAGAACTCTGCAATGTAAAAATCTGCTTAGAAAGTCGATGGGGCCTACGAGGAGAAGAAAGGGCAGTTGCAAAAAATGAATTCCATTTACTTTATTTGTTTTGTTTTCCATTGACTTCTGCACTTGAAGTCTATGAAAATCACGCCTAGCTGAAGAGCAGCAATAAAAATAACTGAATCTTAGCAAACAGGCAAGTTCAACAAGATCAATATGTTCAGACAAAGCAGATATTATATATAAGTCTGATACTGCAGAGAGCACAGATTCTCTCACGATGACATTAAATAAACATTTCTCAGATTCACAACCAAATGGACCTACCTTTCACAGGCTGTTTATTTTGACTACTTTTCATAGTCTCTGATTCTTAAACATTATGTGTGGTCTTAGTTGTTTTTTGTGGTCTTCTACACAAAGTCACTGTGTGACTTCAGTTTTCAAGATAATTGAGTCAAAGAACAAAAAGTACAGTTTTCTCATAATCTAGAGGTGAAGACAGCAGGCTTTTGCTATCAAGCTGAGATAGTATTACAGATTTGTAGCCTGTATGTGCAGTCTCTCTGTTGCAACTGCTTAAATGCTGTTTTAACATAAGAAGTATGAGCAATAGATAGTATGAGAACAAATGTAACATGGCTGCAATCCATTAAAACTTTACAGATGCTTAAACTGAAATCTTACACACTTGTGTGTCACAAAATATTCTTTTAAAAAACAATTTAGAGATGGGAAAAATCATTCTTAGCTGCCTGGCCAATTAAATTTGTGTAGTATGAGTGTTACACTTTAGTGATTCCTGGCATAGTAAAACATTCCAAGGACTAAAAACAGAGGATCTTTTTCAATGAAATGATTAGACTAACACATACGTGGGCTTAGATATATTTCAGACAATTCTTTCTTCCATTTTCCTTTACTACAGGAACTACATTCCTAATACTGAGCATGTTAAGAACAAGGAATACAGCATCTCACAAGCCATCATCAAACCCCTGCTGATACAATGAATCAAGAAGGAATTTTCCTCCTTTACCGCAGAGGTACAAATGAGTCTAAACCCTAATGTATATTAAAGCTTATCTAATATTTGAAATCAGCTTTTTTTTTCTATTTTTCCTTCAACATTTCAGTTTTCTAGTTTCATCGATACACATCAAATGATATAGTTTCTAGGACTTTTCACTCTCCATTCCTCTTTTTACTGAATTTATTCCTAATTACAGAAGTTCTTCTTAGATCATGTGTCTTTCTAAAAATTTCTAAAATTTCTCTTTCAGAATACATTTCCAATAATATCGCCTTTTTCACTGTATTTTGAAGGCTGAGCCTGAGGCGACAACCATGGAAACAATTGTCTTACTAAAATAAATGCTTAAGCATTAACATTCATTCTTACATTGTTATTTACCTGATTGATATCAGGAAACTTAGTGGAGCATATTATAACTACTTCACTTAAAATTCATCATTTGAGTCTTGGCACAGTTTTTAGATGATGACAAACTATACCTATTTGCTTCATCAGCTAGACAACTGTTTGAATCTTCCTTCATATTTTTGAAAGTGATATTTCACAGTGCAGGGAGGACCAAAGACAGAATTAAGAGACATATGGTGAGAGATTAAGTTCAAGTCAGATGGATGCAGTTTTACGTAACTATCACCACAGTCTTGTGACTTCCTGAATGACAATGATTCATTAATTAATATGCCAAAGAAATGGTAAAGAGTTTAAGCTGATTCATGTATCAGATCGTTACACTAAACAAACCTCCACCTATTTTGATCATATGTGTATCACAAATACCTTTACTAAAAAGGTATAATACCTTTACTAAAAAGCTCTTGCTATAACCAATACAATAGACGATTGGTGTATCATGGCCCCTGTTACCTTTCTGGTCTTCACCAATATTCCTTTTCCTTAGGAATTCCCAATGAGGGAAAACAATGCTTATTTTACTTAAAAAAAAAAAAATATTTCCACTGACCAACAGCAATTATTTTCCCCACTCTAACTATGGCATTTTCTTTTGCTTTCTATGTTTGTTTATATGCTCAATGACAAATTAAAAGTGACGATCTCCTTCGAAGTATTTTTGCAAGAATTCAAACATGTGTGTGTGTGTGTGTGTGTGTGTGTGTGTGTGTGTGCGCGCGCGCACCCGCACGCTTAAGTACTTTGCTTTTATTTTCTTTTTGATTCTTAAGTGATGGGATGCATGAGAATGGAAGAATAATGGGAAGGATCAAGTTTCTCAGAAAAAAAATTCAAAGCATATTTCTAAGTTAATAGTTTCTGCCCCTGCTCATCTCTCTGATGAAAATGAACACATCTCAAAGGTAGCCACTACAGCTTATATGGGAAACTCATTTGACAGGATTATCACAGAACAGGAACTAAGGGGAATTTCTGAATTTAAAATAATGATAGCAAGTTTTTTTAAATCCAGAAGCAATTTATAGTTGTTTCGTGCTTCAAAATGAATCGAGTAGGAAAATATGACTTTGAAAAACACTGAAGAGAACCCCCAGAAATTTATACAAGTCCTCAATTTATTTTAGATTTAAAACTACTTAAAAGTTTATAGTCCATTTCATTTTTTCTTCTCTCTCTTTCATGCACTCTTCCTATTTTTATGCATTTCTTCATCTTTCTTATTCTCCTTGCATCAGAAAACACAGGAATAAGCAATTGGCATTTGGAGAATTCACATAGTCTCGTCACTTTTGTATCCTGGTTGTTTTTCAGATTCGGAAAGATCGGCAAGCATTTCTAACTCACAAGGCAGTTAAAAGAAAGAATGTGCCTGCTTTTCAGGTGTGTGGCCGGAAGCCTTTAAGATTTCATTAATAATCAACAGCGAGCGCCACCTAGTGTCAGTCCTCTCCATTCATCTGTCGAATCAAACAGTACTTCCTAGCCACACATGAAACAAGTCTAAACTATAAATTAACAAACAAAAACAACGGTTTGGGGTGTTCAGGGCCTGATTTAAATTATACTATCTTCATTGAAAGTCAAATCTTTTTTTGTACGTAGCTATGGCAACAGTAGTGCGAAGCTAGCAGGAAGCTTGCATTTTTCTCACAGGAGACAATTTACCAAAGAGTCCCACTAAAGAAGCAATGTAAAAGAGTTTTTTCCAGACTTGAACTGTCATTTAAAATGGCTGTAAAAAGTTGAGAAAGGAAACAGGGAATACTAGACTTTTAAAAAATAGTTTAGACTCAGTTGATTTTTTTTTGTCAGCCAATCAAAATTAACCCTTAGGTTTGGACACAAAATTGTCCGTCTTTGAGCTTCCCAAAGATTAACCAGCTATGATAGCAGACTGTAAAAAAGCATACATAGTACTCAAAAGTACTACTAAAAAAGAAATAATCAGAATGCCCAAACCACATTATTTTTGCTGCTAAAATGACACACACAGAAAATTATTTTCTTTCCTACCAAAAATAGGAATCAAATATGATATTTCAATCACAGTCATGCATGCTTCAAGGTTAAAAAGTACTCATCTAAACCCTTTACTATTTTTCAAACCCTGCTAACAATTAATTTAGATGAAGACAAACAATATGATTAGCCAAGCAATTTCTAACCCATTCAGTGATATTTAATTATATGGTATTTTAATTCTAAGAGGACTACATAATTGAAAAACATAGACTAACATTCAGAACAAAACTTACATAACATCCAGTAGTGCTCCTTAACAAGACTGCCCGGGATTTCACAGTGAGTACAGAAACGGCATAACGTATATTAGCATTCTGTATGCTGAAAGGTCACATTAGATGTTCATATATAATGGCCTATTAAGTTGGATAATTTAACTACCTGGGCTACTGGGGAGAAGGGGGAGAAAGGTGAATGATTCTGTGTTATACTTAATAAGCATGCTTTTCCTACTCCAAAAAATCTATTTCCATATTATTTGACATCTGTTTTAAGCAGTGACTTGTTAAAAACTGCCTTGATTGTTTTATTTTCTTGTTACCCTAGTGGTAATAAAAAATATTAACCGATGTTTGGTCCAATATACACTCAGTAACAGATTCTCTTGACAGCATATGATGATAGTACAAAGAATGATGCACAGTTTCCATAAAAAGCTTCAATTGTCCCCTTTTCTCCAAGAACTTTAGTTTTGGAGACAAATACAGACCATGCTCACACTCCGTTTGTTTAAAAGTACTTAGAAGTATAATTCAGTGATTAAAAGAAATATTTCAAAACTGCAAAAGGTCTCTAAACATTGTACAGAGTCAAGAAAGAATATAAGGCTAAACTCATTAAGGCTCCAAATAAATAAGTGTTCCAATCCTCAATAATTTATCATTTTCTGTCATTTTTCATTAACAGCTTTCAAAGCCCTCTCTGAAACAAGCTGATACAGAGAAATTAAGAGCAGTAATCAAGCGAGAAATGACAGACCAGCTGGGTCGACATCAACTTGGCAAAACGTGAATACAGTTCAATAGCTGAAACAGATGCTAGAGTTGTTGAAAAACCCTGCAGGATATATTGATATATTTTCTTCATATAATGTAGAATGACTGAATAAACGTCAAAAGATCGCAATTGATGAGGAGAAATGACTGACAGCCCCACTCCTTATAAAATAGAAACCAAGTATAACAATTTCCAAGCTATCCAAACATTGCATACATACTCATCTCGCTCAGCGGCTGAGTACGCCAATATATCAATCAGTCCTTGCAAGTAAATTGCATCTAACTGAGCTGGGGTAGATTTCCCCACAGATTATTCCTCTCTCTTATCTTCTTCCTGGAGAAACCTAGACTCTTTAAAAATACTTTACCCTAAAATCTCCCAACACTGTTTTCTATCCCAGAAGTGTTTCCCTGAGATTACAAGCAACCACCCTCCCCCAAAATCTAACGCAGCAAAAGGTAATTTTAAAATCCATTCCTGCAAAAGCAACATTGTTTGCAGAGTTTGAAGAGCTCTCGGCAACAAACCCCAGCTACCAACAGCTGCTTGCTCAAACAGATGCTTTGTCATGGTCAGCTTCTAATTGTATTCATAATGATGTAATAGCTTTAATAATCCTACCTTCCATGCCAGCTGTTTTTCCTGTCACTCCATCATGCCAATAAGTTGGCTGCTGTAACAAATCAAGATAGTGCACAGCAGCATCTTTCTCCTGATTCTGTCATCTTCCTGAAAGCATTCTATTACTGCCGACTGCTGGGAACCAGAAAGTCTATTTAAATTCCAACAGCTCCCCTTTCGCATGATTCAAGTTAGGTTAGGTGGGCATGCCTAACAGGATTCTCTCAGTCATTTATTATGCAGCTGCTACAACGTCGGTGTGGTAACCACTCTGACTATCTGATACGTCAGTCCCACATAACCTACACCTCGGAGCGAACACACGAGCCCCAGCCGCGATCTGCGTTTACCGAGCATTCCTCCTGCCTCCAAAACAGTGGCTCGGCAAATCTCTTTCAGTATCGACTCGCTCCTCTGTGCAAATGCAAAAGCCTCGGATGAGATTCTTTCCCGAACTCTGTCAGATGTAGAGTTCCTCGCCACACAGCATCTTACTCACACTGCGATGCTGGAGGGTTTTAACTTATTTTCCTGGCCCTTTTAGGCTTAAAAACTCTCTCTCCTCATCGTACTTTTGAAATCGGAAGGGTGAGAGCTCAGCTCCATGTCTCCGTGGTTTTGGCTTTATCATAAAATAGAGCACGCGTTTTCTCAACTGCAATTTGTCCCTTGGGATTCTGCGGAAAATTTTCAAACGAGAAGATTTTGCAGCAACATTTTTTTTTCTCTGTTTTTCTCAAAGGAGACATTTAAAAAGTCTCATTATGTGCATTTCTCTAAAGGGTGGAATTAATATTTGATATTTGACTTGAAAAGTGTACTCTCTTCAAAAAGTAAGACACCAGATTAGCTGATGCTCTCACACAACTCTACCAACTTCTTTAGTGCTGCTTCAAGGAAATGAATAGTGTATTTAAAAATACTACTCAGAAATTGGTGTTTTTTAAAAATGTAATTTCCATCACTCTATACGTTAAAATTTCCAAGACTATCTTTCTCTTGGGAGACTAGTATTTATAATCTAAAATGATATCAAAGTTTTATAAATAATAAATCAAAGTTTTATCATAATAAAATTTAAGGGCTTCCATGAAAGAAAAAAATTGCTTAAAAGTGAGAACTGATCAAATATTCCACCTCATCTCAAACCAAACATCTTTTGGATATTCAATTTGGCAGGGGAGCTATCCTCCTTCAGCACAAAAAGTAAGTAACTGGTTAAATAGCTGTGAGACTGTAAAAATGTTTCACTTAGCATATGTGAAATATTCCAACAGGACTATTCTATTCTGAAATAGTGTTTCTCAAAGGGCTGTTTGCTATGCTCATATGCTCATACTTCATCTATTCTAACATTTTAACTTTTAAGTAACAAACACAATTCTCACACAGTATAACAAAACAAACACAAAGATTAGTAACTTATCCTTCATTATGTCTAGGCTAGAAGTACCAAAAAGAAATGAGAAAATCAAATGGAGTCTATTTGGACCCACGACGCTTCTTATTATATGCCATTCTTGTAGGTTATTAAAATATGGTCATACAGTTTGAAAATAGAAAGATGATTGCTTCAAAGTTGTTATTTCTCAAGATTGCTTCAGTGAGTTAGGTCTTTTGAGGCCCCAATCAGAGTTTACAATTGTCTTCCTTTTTCTGTAATACATGTCACTGATATTTATTTTATCTGTAGGAGGCTTTGAGTCCTTTAGATAGTTTAATGATATTAAATCTTCGAATATGTGCACATGAAATAGTTGTCTATTTGCATCTTCAATTATATCGATATTTTGTATTTTTCACTGTATACATATTTAATTTCTTTCAGTCAACTTTTATTTGTGGACTACTTTATTTCTTTTATTGCTATTATAAATGAGATTTTTGATTGCCTTTTCTTACACTTCAGTGTTGGGATAAGGACATGGTATTGATTTTTGAATGTTGACTTTGTTTCTTGTAACTTTACTCAATTTACCAGTTCCAACAAATTTTATGCAATCTTGGGGGTTTTGTACATAGAAGATCAGGTTTGTTGCACACAAAGTTTTCTTTTTTATTAAGTTATTTTTATTAAGTTTATTGGTACATTTTAGGTGCATATTATCACATTCCCCACTGAAGATTTGTACATGTACATGATATATAGCTTGTACCTCTACTTACCAAATTTTGATTCCTTCTTCCCTATTCCTCTCCCCCTCCCTTCAATTCTTCTTTCTCTCCTTTTCCCAGAAACTTTGTTTTCATTTTTTTCCTTCTACTCTCTTTTCTACTCTGCCTCACATCCCTCCCTTATTCTCTTTTTCATACATATTGGGAAACAGGAAGGCAATTTTAATTCTCACTTTCTTCTTGAATGTCTTTTATTTTATTTTGTTGCCTGATTTTTCTGACTAGAATTTCCAGTGATATGTTGACTAGCAAGGACAAACATACCAAAACTTTACCTTGAAGGACATTTGACAAGAAAATCTTCCAGTTATTTCACAGTGATTCTAATGTTAACTCGGGGCTTTTCGTAAGTGTTCTCTGTTAAGTATGTGGATAGACTCACTCCCTATTTTGCTGAGAGGTATATTTATCATCAATGGGTATTAAAGTGTAACAAATTACTTTTTTCACATTTATTAAGATAATAGGGTTTTATCTTTCATCTGTTAATGTGACATGTCACAACTGAATAATTTATAGATGGTGTGACAATCTTGCATTTCAGGAATAAATCCTAGTTGGCTAGAATATATAATCCTCTCAATTCCTGCTGATTTTAGTTTGCTAG
>PVIR01018788.1:0-32756 GCA_004026965.1 Petromus typicus | reverse complement strand
CTCAGCCTCCAACTCACATCACAGCAATCCTCCTGCCTCTGCCTCCCGAGTGCTGGGATTACAGGCGTGAGCCACCACGCCCGGCACTGGTATGTGGTATTGGTTGCCGCTGGGGTGAATCTCCACACCCAGTATTGTTATGTGGTTACCGGGGATCGAACCCGGGTCCTTGCGCTTGCAAGACAGGCGCCGGAACCACTGAGCTATATCCCCAGCCCGCGACCTCTTTTCTTGACATAGCTTCCAGACTGTCTTACTAACTTCACAAAGAAACTAATGTATTACTTTCTAGTTAATTCTCCTGTTAGATCAACCAGATATCTTCCAGTTTGCATACTCTTTGAAGACATTTTGACTACTCCTCAGTATCTAAATCCTCTCTCAAAAGACATACCTGAGTCTTTATAGGGAAGAGCCTAAACAGTGACTAGTAGCTAATGATGGTACTCCTCACATTCATTGCAAAAACTACTCTGAACAAAAGATGAATGTTAATTACATACTTTGGACTACATATTTACAAAAATCAAACTCATATCAAGCAGTAAGAGGACCACCATTTTACATGGCAAGCAGAATGAAGAAGTTGCTAAAATTGGTTAAATTAATTGAACAGCATTTCCAAGGATTCATATTATTTCTACTTTCCTATTCCATCATTCTCAACCTATCAGTATTGGCCTCATCTTCCTTTGTAGCCCAATGGAGTTGTATTTGACTCACATTGTCACACCTGTACGGACAGCTGAAAAGAAACTCTTTTTTCCATGGCCCTCTTTTCTATTTTTTCCCCAGATTTATTAACATATGACTGGTAAAGAAAACTACATATATTTAAGGTTTACAACATGATATTGTGATATATGTATACATTATAAACTCAGTACTGCAGTCAAACGCATTAGTGTATATCTTATTTCACACAGTTGCCTCTCTCTGTGTGTATGTGTGTATGTGTGTGTGTGTGTGTGCACGCATACACACGTGAGCACATGGGGTAAGAATACTCGAGATCTAATAGCTTAGCAAATTTAAGTATACAAAGCATTATTATCAACCATGCTCTATTTTAAGTTGCCAAAATTTATTCATTTTAGAGCTTCAAGTATGTACCTTGTGATCAATACATGTCAATTACCCCAAACCTAATGCTTGGCAACCACAATTCAGCTCTCTGCTTCTGAGATTGCAATTTTTACATTCCTCATATAAGTAAAATCATTCAATATTTGATCTTGTATGTTGGCTTTACTTTACTCACTATGATGTCCTCCAGGTTAATAATATAGCTGCAAGTAGGAAGACTTCTTTCCCTTCCTAAGGTTGAATAAAAAATGTCCCCTCTCTATCCTCAGTTATCTTAACTCCTTCATGTCTCAGTCCAGATCTACATTTTTTGTCTTTCCTAAAGTTCTGCTGGCAAAAAGTATGGAATTAGCAACACTGCTTTATACTAATTGGGTCCATTCAGCAGAACTAGAGAAAGGGCCCTGCCTGAGTAAAGGGGAAGGGCGTAGGCATTCAGATTGCTATAAGGAGTTCTCCAATGAGAGGTTGCATGATATTCTAGATTTTTGAAGGAGACACTTTTGGATATTTAAGCCCTGGAGAGCTTCCTTTAAAATGAGCCACATTACTTCATAGCTACAATAGAGAGAAATCTCAAGTTATCAAAATGAGTGACCATGATTCAGTCAGGATTAAAAGGTTACAAAGAATAAAAACTGACTTTAATCAATTTAAACAAGGATGGAGAGAAAGGAAGTATGGGAAGGACAGAGTGGAGCTCAGAAAACAAACACTGAAAATCCAAGATGAGAAAAGGGCAAGGGCAGGCTGGCCTGCAGGCTTTGCAGAGAGAACTGTGTTAGTCACCCTTTCTCCACCAAGTTGGCTTCTGGCCAGGGCGGACAGGGCACTTGACTCCAATCATGACCTCTAAGACAGTCCTCCAAGCCTGGGAGATAATTCCCCAGAAGGAAGCATAACACAGTTACAAAAGGCAACACAGAGCTAGATGGCCCCATGTTACAAACATGCAGTACAAATGCCAAGGAGCCTTGGTTGTGTTCATTTGCAGACACCACAGATTGACTCAGCAAATCTCACCTTTGGGCCTGAGAAGAGGAAAGCGTCTGGACTTACCAGGGCTTTCATGTGCGGTAGAGGATGGGTATTAATCCTCAGAACATCTCATGTAGCCACCAATGCTGGCCAGTGGAAAACTCATGGCTAGACCAGGATCTCTTCAAGCTTGTCTACTTTCTGGTCTTTCTCTGGCAAACTCTTCCTGCCTGACAGGACTCACTTCCCTGGAAGTGCCTGCACAGCTGAGCCCTGCCCCCTGCATGTGCTCATCTGTATTCTGTGAAAAAATGAAATTGAAACAATCCTTTAAGCATTTGCTCCCTGTGAAGGGGAAGAGACTCCATCACTTCCTATAGACATCAATGAGGTAAATAAGACATCTCTAGTCTTGCAGCCATGTCTCCACATTATCAATAGTTAGATATGAAGAGGCTAAACACTAACATTTTGACTGATTTGCCCAGCACTAACTGGAGGAACCAGGTAAGAACAATCGGAAGGCTATCACACTGGACTGATCTCAGTAGCCATAGCAACTTGTATACATCTCACCCTAACCCTGATAAATGGTTATTTAAATAACATCATTAAAGTAATTAGGGGAATCATTTGAACATTAGTCAACCGGCAGAACTATCTAAACAAAATAGATTTTGAAAAGTTTGGGGAATGACACAAAAACTTAAGTTTTTGTGAGATTTGAACTCCAAATTTGAACAGACACTTTTAGGAAGTAAAAGTGGTATGACAGCATTACTGGGTGCCCAAAGCATGGCATTTTCAAAACACTGAGTGTCTCAGTGCATGTGTGACTGCCAGACCAACAGTCTGCCAACTCCACTCCCTCTCCTCAGAGTAAAAGTTCAACCTAGTTGGCATCAAAAAAGAACACTCTGAATTATCCTCTTGGCCCCTTCAACTTATTAATTTTCTAGAGGAAAATTATTTCCCAACGTTCTTGCTACAATGATAAAAGAGTGCGTTGTTTCAGCTGGAATGGATCCCACAAAAGTCTGATGCTTCTGACTTGCCTAATGGAGGAGAGGGCACTGGTCTTGTCAGCTGGTAAAGTAAGGCAATGGTGCCTCCATCATTCAGTCCAAGGGAGATCCAGGCACTCAGATCCCCTACAGCTGGTTGCTGAGGCCAGGGATGAATGATTCTACCTCTGTATTTGCTATGCCAAGGAAAGATAATGCAGCGCATTGTGTTAACATTTGTCACTGAAGCACAGTCCCCTCTAGGGATAATATGTAGAAGTAGCAAGGACCTAGTGTTTCCAATTAATCAGGGCCAGGATTACTCATGCAAGAAATGAAAGGGAGAATTTAATATTTGGAAATTGAGTGAAAGTGATAGCCAAGTCTAATTAAAATACACTTTCTGCTTTTAATTTACATGACAGGCTCCATTCTGTTAGTCGCCTCAATTTATGTTGCATTTCTCTTGCGCCTGGACTACCTACTCCAGGCAACATAACACAGGACACCTGTGTGAGGTAACTTTTGCTAATGTGCTCAGCTAGCTGCTGTAAGCAAGACTTGGCTAAGAAGAGTTTGTAGCAAGTCTTTGTGGCTGGTGGCCACATTCTTCTTTCCGTGTTTTATCCTGGCCTTGAATTCTTTCTCTTTGCCCTAGACTATTTCCAAGTGGTCATAGGTATAAAATCCTGTTCTCTATTCCAAACTATACTACCTGAAACTCTGCTATTGACTCCAAGGTAGAGGCCTGACAGGTACTTTTGGGTCTGGCCAAAGATCTGTGATTAATTATTCACTGGTTTGAAGCCAACTCCTTAGTGCATCATTCCTCTACTTGTCTTTCTGATAGGAGCTAGAACATCCCCATTTGGGTCCTAGAAATCATAGCAAGGTCATACCAGTGCCAAAAAGCTCCTACCAACAGGCAAACAAAGATACAATATGTGTTCCCGGGCAAACTAAGCAGATACTGGATTTGTTATGGATAATTAGTTTTATCAGTTTCTAAAATAAAACCCTAGGTCCCTGGATTCCAGAGGTAGAATTACAATTGCAAATGACGTGGCCTCTTTGAAAGAGAGTATTCAGTGCAAAAGTAACAGACTCCCTTGGTATCCCTGCTGCTGTTGGAGCTCTGGTTGTTGGAAAGCCTGCTACTATCCCCGGGTGCCAATATACATGGCAGATGACACAAATATATTCACTAGTTTTTGTTGCTTTGTGAGTTCACAGAAGATGTCTTGGAGGGGCAAATCTTTACACAGACCTGGACCAGTTAATGTGGTACAAACTGGATGGTCCACCAAAGCCTCACAGCATACTGCACTGTCACACAGATGTGCAAGTGCAAGAACTCAGCTTTGAGAAAGATACAGAACTCTCAGGCAGTCATAGGTCAAGGCCAAGGCTGGGTCATTTTCAATGTGACCAAGAACAGGCCCACAACTCCCAAATGTCCAGGATATCACATGTGACAAGAAAGTGATGAAAGTGATGCTGTGTAAAGTCAAACACTAAAAACAAAAATATTCTTAACTGTAGATCTTGGGAACACATGAAGTTAAATAAGGAATTTGATATGAGTTCTTACTTTTCAGCTGATGCTTTAAGCGTCTTTTAGACACAACCATGACTATGAAAAAAGGGAAGAGCAGAATAATTATAAAGGCCTGCTTATCCCTGCACATGAATAGATACCTACATCCACACAACTACACACACACACACACACACACACACACACACACACATCCACTTCTATAGATTGCTGTTAACCCTCTTCTCAATTAAAATTACTTCCGTAGCTGCCAAGCACATCTCCCTTAATGATGCCTGCACTTGAGAATATATAGGCGCTGTCAGAAACTCAAATGTGAGCACATCACTGCATTGAGTTCTAATTTAAAGTGAGTCATTGTCATATATTTCTCTGTGAGTCTGAAGAGTCGCTCCTGTCCTTTTCAATTTTATCCAACCTCAACCTCCTGTCACCTCTGGTTGTGAGCACTGAGCTCAGACCTATGCTCTTGTGAGGACTCATGCATTGAAGTCTAGCTTTCACAGTCCATCAGAAATAGGGATCTGGACCTGCTCTGACCAGATTTGATTCTGTTGATACGAGGCAGGGGCTGCAGATCTCTGTGCCTAGCCAAAAAGGATATAAAAATCACCTCCTATCTCCAAAGAAAAGGTCTTTCTCGCTCCTTTCTTCTTCTTTGTCAGGGTCTATTTTGGGATCGGCCTTAGAATCTTCCTGCCTCAGCTTAGCAGAGAGCTAAGATGATAGCCATGCACCACCAAATTGGCCTTTTTCATTTTTCACAATTTTATTGACAGATATGGTACATCTTTATTAGGCCCAGGACCTGTCTTAGTACATTTATACACTGTGTATTGATCCAACTTGAGATACTTAGGTTATCCATCATCTCAGGCATTTAACATCTCTCTACAATGAAGACATTCAGAATCTTCTCTTCTTGTCACAATATTATTAACTATAATAAAACACTAACATTTTCTCCTCACTTTCCACACTGTTTTTGTATATATTAAGGAATTATTCACTTGTATGTAGAAAAGTGGGAAATAGGGACATTGATGTTCAGTCTCCCACATACAGAAGGAGGCCAAGAGTCTGCCTAGACCTTGACTTTGCTCTCTGTCTAGACCTTGACTTTGCTCTCTGTCTTCCCTGGCAGGAGACAGATATGGCTTCCTCTTTAATGAGAAACACCTCTTGCAGCATGAACTGCTTAGGCTTTCTGTGCCCAGCACCTGAGGTCTCTGATGTGACTCTCAAAAAGATGTGTGACCATCCTGGAAACCTTTCCTGCTGGTCTCCTGGCCCCTCCTCCTGCATCCCTTATTTCCTAACCCCATAGGAACTCCAGTCTCCTTGGCAGAGATACAGTGACAGAGTGAGGACCAAAGGTCAGGAGCGTCTTCAAATGTGCCTTTGGGTGCATTTTCCTCTCCCGCTGGGGCTGAGCTCTGGCAATCACACTGCCAAATCTCCCTGATCCCAGAGCTACAGAGAGGAAGGCTAATGAGACTCACCAAAACAAGCACGAATCAGAAAACTTCCCGTCTGAGAACAGTTTACATAGAGGTGAAAATGAAAGACCGCAGATTTGTAGATTGCTGCCTAAAATCTGACGGGGCTAAAGAATGCTGGTGAAACTCATTATTTCTGTTTATTCACAACCTACTCCAATTACACCCTTCACCCCGAGTAGCTGATGTTTTTCCATTTTAACCTTTCCGGGTCAGTGCACGGTTCTCCCTGAGGAGTGCAGATGCAGATTTCAAAGTCAGCAGGGGCGCAGAGTCAGGCAGCAAGGGGCTGAGGCATCTCATCTGTTTCCCTAGATCTCAACGCTGTCACTCTCCCTGCCCACGCAGTGCTTGCAGCTCCTGCATACACCTTTCCTTCCTTCCTCATGGGGGTCTTGCCCAGCAAGACCCCCATCCATTGTTGCCACCGGGAAGGGGCACAGTAATCCTCTGGAGGGGAGCTTGATACTCAAACCTTTTCTTCCTTCACACTCTCTGGGTAAGGCAACTTGGGTTCATTTCTATAGGTTGGACTTCTCAGGCTCTGCCAACTGCCTGCAAATCAGAATGCTGTGAAGAGAGCAGCCAGAGCTTTTCTGAAATCAAGATAAATTTTGCCTGTGGTTTTACCTTTGTTTACACATTTAATAACGTGTTCCCCACAGCCGACTGCACAGACCACATTGCGGCATCCGTCACCATGCACAGTTCTACCATTGTCTCCTTACTCATGGCCAGATCCAAGGCCCATCTTTGTGGGGTGGCTCCATTCCCTGCTTGTCATGGTCCCAAACGCTGAACCTGAGAGAAGGATCATGCAGAGGGCTGGCTTTTCCTGGAAGAGATCTATATCTCTTGCTTTTCCATTTAACCTTCCTGGTAGCATGTTTCACTGTTCAGACTGAGGGGCCAGGCAGCGCATGTATCTGCGGCCACCTTGCAAGGTCCTTCTGGAGACCCCACAGCACTTCTGTTATCAACACAATTGTGTTATCAGCACAATTCACTTCCATGTTTTTGGCCTACTTTCAGAACATGCTAAGAAAACTCAAGCAGTGAGAATAGAGATATGAGGGCTGTGGAAGATGTAGGCCGAACTATAACCTACAGGAAACTGTAGACACTCACCTACATGCAAACATGCAGAAACACAGAAATGCACCACTGCAAAACTTCATGGACAATGGAAAACTTGCTACTGTGATAAGGACAAGGCATTCTTCCTCTAGGTGTCAATAAGAAGCATCCAGGCTGAAGACCACCTGGCAGTCATCATCAGCCAAGTAGGTAAGAAAAGATTATTCTTCCCCCATGCATACAAGTTTTGCTTCGGATGTATGTTTTCCAAGTCAGAAGTCCCCAGCGTTTTGGCACCAGGGATCAGTTTCATGGAATGAGCTGTGGGGGGATGGTTTGTGTGACTCAAGCGCATTGTATTATTGTGTACTTTGTGTCTATTATTACTGCATTCGGAGCACGGAAGCCAGTTTTCTCACATGCAGAGTTCACAGTAGTGTTTGGACTCAGGTGAGAATCTAACATGGCTGATGGTCTGACAGGAAGCAGAGGGCCACGCAGGGAGTAGCTGTAAAAACAAATGGAGTCAGCCCTCTCCCCAACAGTCCACACACTTCCTACCGATTTAGGGCCTGGGTGGTGGGGGCCTCTGTTCTAATTCACCTTTATTTCCCAGTCATTCACAATTTTGCAGCTCTTCTATTTTGTTAATATAAAGAAAAAGAATGACACTATGTTGAATTCTTGAAACTAGACAAATAGGTGATGACATTCCTCACTGGGTGGGTTGTTTCATGTGACAGCTCACACCTGAAGCCCAGGGGAGGGCACCTGAGATTCTTTCTCCCCAAGACTTTACCTCCAGATGGAAGGCTGTTTCACCTGGGACTCTAAGGCTTCCTTCAAGTGGGACGGTGAGGGTGGCCTCTACCTCTGCCTCTCCAGGTCCTCAGCAGATTTGGCAGCGCTGCTCCTGAGATGGACAAATACACGACCCTGTTTTATTAGATCAACCAAACTAAGTTCTGAGGAGGAGAAGAGAAGCGGAGATAGAACAGAATGGGGTGGTGGAGAAGGGGATAAGTTGGGATGCAGCCAGTGAAGCAATGGAATGAAAGAAAGGACCACAGGCAACACTGGGCTGGAGTAACTTATCAGTTCTTAACTGGTGTTTCTGACCACTTTCTGACCTCCAGCTTCCCTCTGGGGCTCTAAGATTATATTTCTCTCTTATGAGTTGCCTGAGATTTTCAAGTCAAGTTTGTTTTGAAGCTTTCCCTGCATCTTTAATAATAAGAGACAAGTTGCCCTGTCTGGTAGCCAAGGCCTGTGTCCCATCAGCCTCACTGACTTACATAGACATATGCTTGAGTCCCGGCACTGACATGGCCTGACAAGTCCACAGCAGCCTCAAGAAGAAGAGCAGGGAGACTGAGTGTAAAATTTCACTCTTCTAGAAAAGCAACAGACAAAAAGGCAAACAGTATCAGAAAGAGATTTTTCGAACTGCAGAAATTAACCACCATCTTGCAGTAACCTGGGGAGTGTTTGTGCAAGAGAAGTAGCTCGTTGGTACAAATGGGGAGCTTTGTAGCATGTTAACTCTCTGTATTCTTATCCTCCCTCTCCAGCTCAGCAGTCACTTTGAAAATAGCAGCTTGCGTTCCCTCTAGTGAAGGAAATAGAATAAACCTTATCCTCTAAGAACTGTCATTATTTGACCTGTCTGCTGATTTCCTGGAAGACACAACTAGAAAGACTTGTCTCTATTAGTGGCTCAGTGCTAGAAGGCTTGGGGGAGGGGAGAGCATTTGTTTTAAACATTTACCAGCAAGTGTGTGGATAGCACAGCTGCCTGAGCAATGTGTAGCCAACTGGAACAACAAGAGACAGCTGAAGCACAGACCAGCCTACGTGCCACATGCCTGCAATCTCAGCAGTCGAGGAGGCAGAGGCATGAAGGTCCACACCCAGCCGAGGCAACTGAGACTCCACTTCAGTCAACCAATGAACAAATGGCTGGGGCTGTAGCCCAGTGTGAGACCTCGGAGTTCAGTCCACAACATTGAAATATGAGCATAAAAGAAAAATTGAGGGATGAGGTGCCCATGGCAGTCTTGAAAAGCTTGGCTGCATTCATAGTACTCCAGATGACCCAGGTGACCCATTGTGCTGTCTGGGCATGTACCCTAGAGAAGCAGGAAGGCTTTATCCTCTGACCACAATAAGCCAGCAGTGATATTTGCCTTAGAAGTGAGATCATGGGTATGTGCCTTTCTCTGTCTACCTTGTCTCAAGTAGCATAATTGGCTCCAGGTTCACCCATATGGTCACAAATAGGACTTCCTTCTTTTGAAGAGTATAGCTGTGGTTATCAGAGGTGGGAAAGGTAGGAAGGGGCAGATGTCCATGACAGGATATGAAATCTCATTTGCACTGGAGGATGGAGCTCTTGTGATCTGCTGCATGGAATGATGACTATAACACATAATTGTGTTATGTATTTCAGAATTACTAAGACAGTGAATCTTAAATGTTTCCAACACACACATGAGTATGTGAGAAGGTAGATGTGTTATCAGCTTGGTTTATTCATTCAATAATATAAACTCTCATCAGAACATCATATTATATATAGAATTATTTACCAGTTTTTTAAAATAAAACTTTAAAAAGGTTTGGGTTTTTTTTTGTAAGCAAGTAAGGCATTTTCAGATGACCACAAGTTCCAAGAAGGTCCTAAGCCTGAGAAGGACCCACGCTCTCACTGCTGCTGACCTTCAGACTGCACAGATGTGAACTTGAAGCCCGGGCAGAACTCTCATGGGCCTGGCAAAGCACTAAGCGCCCATTCCGACACACAGACACACCCCAGAGAGGTCTCCACCTTTTGTTTCCAGGTAGTTCAGGAAAGCCCCTACACACTCAATGAGCCAGCCAATGTTCCCCTGAGCACAGACTTCAAGGTCCACGTGCGACGGAGCATAAGAACTACACAGAACTACCTCAGAAAAGTCACTCGGGGGCTACAGTAGTGGCAGAAAGACAGTCTAGAAGTGGGGCACAAGAAATAAAGAAAGGTAGGCAGGCCACACTGAAAACTGTATATATTTTTTTCAAATTCTACTTTCTTTATTGAAATCTTTATTGGTACATTACATATACACATGATGATCACACTCTACAATGAGAATTTGTAGCAGTATATGACACAACTTAATTCTCATTTTTTTCCCATAGCCCTACCCACCCTACCACCCCCCCATAAATTTGTTTCCTTTCTTTATTGTTATAATCTCATTATTTTTCCCCCTTCACCCTATTTCACTTTGAGTATTTTCTATTTCACAGTATGTAACACACAATTCTAAAATTCTACTTTTAAGAAAACTGTAATTTCTAGGAAACAGATATCCAAGGCTATCCAAATCAAGTTTCCCCAGATTGTTACGGTCCTTTCCTTCACATTCCAAATTGAGTCAGGATGCTGTAAGTCCATAAAGTAGCTTAGTTGATAAAGAGTAAAGGTTGACTTTAAAGGAACAGAATATCAAAATTCAAAGAAAGAATGCTTAGCTCATACACATTTAAAAATAAAAGTAGGCCCTCACCTTTCACCTGTCAAATGGGCTGTTTTTCTTCTGGGGGGCGGACCATCCTTTCTATTTTTCTCCCTAGGAGATGAGGTCAAGACTGAGCTTCCTGCACAATCACAAATTCCTCAGGCTTCCTCTTGCTCAAAAAAAAAAAAAAAAAAAAAAAAGTTCCCTGTTCCATAAGATGACGTGTTTCATGCTCACACCCCTGCACTCCACTTTTGAGTGTGTATTTCCTTTTCCCTAAATACACCTGTCTTGTATCTCTCACTGACCAGTCCTGAAAATTCTTCTGCGACAGGAGTCGACAAACCTGCTCCGAGTGAGGAGGGTTTCAGTCCCTCATCTCTCCTGTGGGGACCCCTCAGACCCAGGATGGGAACCAGTGGCTGCTTTCTATTAGCTTATTTTAAGTGCTCAGTTTTCTACAAAAGAAATTATAAGTTATACAAATCAATAAAAATTTATGGCCCCCTTTGGGGGGGAATCTAATCAATCCATAGAAACTGCCCCAGAAAAAGCTCAGATATTGAACTCACTGTACAAAGACATCAGTTATTTTAAATAAGACTTAAAGGAACGGTCTGTCTAAAGGATCCAAGGAAGTATGAGAACAAGGACAAATTATAAAAAGGGACAAAATAGAAATATAGTAACTGACAGGATGAGTTCACAAGGGAACTTCAATGGTAGGTTTTAGGAGACTGAAGAAAGGCAGGCAAACTTGAAGGCAGATCTTCCAAGTTTATCTGGTCTGAGAAAGACTCCAAAAAATGAACAGAAACAGAACCTCAGAGGCAGACGGGGCACCATCAAGGGGACAGTTTCAGGACAATGAAAAATGTGGAATGAGATCATGGGCAATGGCTGTGAGCAGACCGACCAAAGACCCTTGACCGGTCACTTTAAAGCAGTCGATTGTATGGTCTATAAATTATATCTCAGTAAGAGTAATTTTTGAATCTGTCATATACTGCTAGTCATATACTAGCATATACTACTGCTAGTCAGTCGTGTCATATACTGCTACAAATTCTCATTGTAGAGTGTGATCATGATGTGTATATGTAATGTACCAATAAAGATTTCAATAAAGAAAGTAGAATTTGAAAAAAAATATATACAGTTTTCAGCATGGCCTGCCTACCTTTGAATCTGGCCATTACAACTATGGCATATAGTTGTAATCCCAGCACTCTGGGAGGCTGAGGCAGGAAGATCACAAGTTTGACCCAGGCCTGGATAACTTAGTGATTTAGTGAGAGCCTGTCTAAAAAACAAACAAAAAACAGATTTTATTATTGTTATGATATTATAAGAAAAAAATAAATATTTCAGTTTTCAGACACGTGCACATGCCAAAGCATATGGTGGAAGATATGCCCTCTCTTCCTCACACTTAGGGGCTCCTTGGTCTTGGCACTTGTCTAGTTAGTTGTTGCTACGGGTGGTTTTCTTATCTATTATTATTGTTATTATTATTATTATTATTAATTATCTTTTTGGAGAATAAAGATGAAATATTACAAAAGGCGATGTACCAGGGATGGTGGCAAATCCCATTTCTGTGAGTGTAGCTTTCCTTCCGTGCTCATTAGCATAACCCCTCCCTCGTTAGAAAGTGGCAGCAGAAGCTGCAGTCTCTCTCTCCCCCTCCCCAGAAACCCACAGGTGCCCCATGCTTGCAGGGGTGAGTTAGATGAGTCAGGTGGCAATTTCACTGAAACAGAAGTTGAGGGCTCTCGGGGGTGCAGAATCCACAAAGACCCTGCCGACACAGCCACCTTTTCCTCGGTTTGGGGTGAAAGTTCTTCCTAGTGGAAAAGGGTCACAGCACTAACAAATCGCTGCTTAACGTGGCCTCCGGTCTCGGAAAACAATTTCACGCCGATGGACCGACGCGAAATGACACAGTGCGACAGTGCCATCAAGTGGGCTCAAGCAAAAATAACCGGTACCTGGAGGAACAGTTCCCAGGAGTGAAAATGGGTTGTTTGAAACAGGATCTCTCTCACGACACCCTGATTCTCTCTTTCTCTGGGTGGGCACATCTTGTAAAGTCGGGTCAGTCTTCTTACAAATGATAGGCTTTCTGAGGAATCTTTCAGTCCCATTCCAGTACTTTTGCCCTTGCCTGTCTCCATTCAGAACACCTTGTCCTCAGGATTTTTCTTGGTGCATCATCCTTTTCCCTGACACTCTCACCTCCCCCAAGGCTGGCTCTACAGCTTCCTCTCAAGGAGTCACGCCCACCTACGTGACCCTCTTTAGATCCCACCCTGTAGTTCTTTCCGCATCTGCCTTTTCATACCGGAAATGCCTCCTGTGTTCATTTATTGACTTGCTAAATTTCCCATGCACCCGCATTTCCCGAGGGATAGTTGATGAAGAGAGTCACTTCCGTTTTCTTCACTGCTATATCTCAACATCAGAAGCAGAACCTGGAGAGAGGACTTTTTTTTTTTTTTAATCTTTATTGGTACATTACATATACGCATCATGATTGCACTCCATAATGGGGATTTGTACCAGTATAAGTACCACAACTTAATTCTCACTTTTTCCCATAGCCCTACCCACCCTACCACCCCCCTATATACATAAAATTTGTTTTCTTTCTTTTTTGTTATAATATCAGATAGGTACATATCGCATCTTTTCTCTGGTATGAGAAAATGAAGATGTAAATGAGTCCTAGAATTGTATATTATATATTGTGAAATAGAAAATACTCAACGTAAAATAGGGTGAAGGGAGAGGAATTCTTAATGTTGCATATGCTGCCTGGAGGATGGAAGAGGAGAAGGAAAGGGAAGGAAAAGGAAGAGAAAGGGAGAAGGAGGGATAGATGCATACAGACGGGAGGGAGGGAGCAAAGGAGCAAAGGAGGGAATGGAAAGAAAAGGGCCACTGTTTTACCTTAGTAGCCCTAGTGATTCTGTCTCCATTAGTAATCCCAAGGCCAGCTTTTAATTTTTTTTTCAAGATAGAGTGACTTTGAATACAAGAATAGTCAATATTACCCATTATCCATTTCTATTTACAGAACACCTACAATCAGTTAATTTGGCTCTAAAGAAACACTCAAGTTTTTAACCAAGGTTACCCAGGTGGGTGTTTTACACAACTACACCTTCTTTTAACCTCCACTCACCATGCTCAGAGAGATGCCAATGACAAGAAAAGTCTTGAAATGATCCTTTCCTGCGTCAGTTGAGAACACTTGTGCTAAAATATAGTCTCAGCCCACAGAAAAAAAGCATGAATATTTGCCTACTGAATATAGCAATTTCCCAGAATCAAAGGCCTCCTTCACAGTAATTTTCTCCTGTTTATGTCTCTGTGTTGGTCTTGCAAATGTGAGCTATCTGTGTACCTTATCAACAATGGGCATTCACTTAAATAAAATCAAAACCTGCAGGCGAAATTGCCCAAACCGATGCTTTGCGGGTCCTTTTCTCTCTAGAAGTAAAATGAAGTGACTGTTGATGTTGAATTATGTTCTCATTCACATATAAATAGCTTTGGCAGGTCACAGAGGAGGTGACATTGCTAAAGAACTCTGCAGTGCCTCCTCAAATTGTCATGCCACTATCTCACAAGACAGGCGGGAAGTCTATAGCAATGAGCAGAACCCCTCAAGCTTCTCCTTAGATTGTCAGCTGCTGCATTGGATAATTAGGTGGGAAAATTTGCCCTCTGACGCAGATAAAGATGATGGAGTTTTCCAGCAGTAAATTGCGTGGCAAATCTAGGTGAAAGCTTCTCTCCAAAGTGTCTAGTAACTGAAAGCAAATTCATTTAGATTTCTTACCACACAGGATTTTCAGGGAAGATTTGGGGAAAACTATGCAAAGTTGGAGAGATGGTATTTATAGCTCATGGCTGAAGAGGCAGCCTTTTATCTAGTGGCAGCCATTCTGGTTTCCCAGTCAGCACTCATGAACTGCTTTTTACCTTACATGCAAATGCTAACAACTTCATATCCCCTCTCTCAGTAAATATGAGCATGAATAAATCTCGCCTCATGATACAGTTCTACCATCCCTACTGCTTATGTATACATGCATTTTTTCTCTCAATAAAATTTTGCTAAACGCCTAAGTGCCTGCCTCCCACAGTGGCGAGAGGAGGAAACCATACTAAGAAGATACCAGCTCTTATGGTCACAAGGAAAAGTATTACTGACAAAGAAAACACAAAGCGTGACAATAAAGAACTATTCTTGCTGCATGAATTAAACTCTCTAAATTCTGATCCCTCATCTACAGTAGGGGCACAAGAGTAGACCCTAACACTCAGGGATGTTATAAGCCACAAACACTCTTAAGGATACAAGTACACTATACTAATAAATTGAGACATTCAAGAGTTCTGAGGAGAGAAAGGAAGTAGTTTTAGGCACTTATGATCACATAGCTGGTGGGCAAAGTCAAAAAAGGTTCATGCATCCCTAGCATCTGGGGGACTCATTCTTTAATCTATAGAATTTAACTTTCTTGTTTTGCTTTGCTTTGCTTTTTTGTTTAATATAGGTGGTCAAATCCAGGTCACCTCATTTTCTCTTTTTGTATGTGTTGGAGGGGACTTGGAATTCAACTCAGAGCCTTCGTACTAAACCACACTGCCAGTTGTTTTTGTTGTTGTTGTTTTGTTTTTTGTGTTGAGACAGGGCTTCCCTAAGTGGCTCAATTGCCAGGGTGGGCTTGAACTTATAAGCCTCCTACCTCAGCCTCCAACAGTATTAGTGTTACAGACACATACCACCATATCAGTTTCCTCCATTTCCAAATGAGAAAGTTATATTAAAGTTGATCCCATAGAAATCTTATCCAATGGATGAAATGAGTTCCAGAAAAGGAGTCAGATTTGAATTAGCAGAGTTAAGAGGAAAGGCCTTTCCCTGCAGAAATCAGCAGGGAATATCCTTTAATTAGAAAAACCATCCCTGTGGACCACTATTCACAGAACAGTTAACTCAGAAGTCACTTCCCAGGGACGCACTCTGCACCCAGGAGAGAGAGTCAAACTACTTAACTACAAGGCCTGGCTCCCTCTGGATCTACAGTCTTGGAATGGGCCAAGGTTCTGTACCTGAGACTGGCGATGCCTGCTGAGCCTCATTACCTGCCTTACACTACCTAGGTCCCTCAGGGGAACGTTACCAAAAGTATGAAAGAATTTCAGTGTGCATGTTGGGTAAGATAACCTTCTTCCTTGGAGTTCTCCACAACAAATAATGCTCCCACGGTGCTCAGTTCTACAGTGGGAATTGTGACAAAGCCCAGTGGAGGTAACTAGCTAGAAGTGTCAAGGTCAGCTCTCCCCCAAGCCACCAGGAAACAAAATCAGAGATGGTCCTCCTTTCCAGGGTATGCATGAGCCTAATAGAGCTGCAGATTAGGACGGACACTTTTTTCTGTGGAGAGCCAACTACTAACCTGAGGGTCAGAGGACCAGTTATCACAAAAGTAAGTTTAGGATGGTGAAAGAAGGCAAGATCATAACTATATGAAGGTAACTTTGATATCCAGAAATGACACTGATCGTCAAATCTAATACACTCCAGTTTGGGAACTGGAACCCAGTCCAACACTAATTAAAGTATCCAATGCCATGTAAACGCATTATCCAAAAACATGCTCTTATTTCGTTTTCATAATCACCCTGTGAGAAACGTACTTCATTATTTTCATGTGAGAAGAGAAGAAATGTGGACTTTGGGAGGCTGTGTTTCTTTCCCAATTTCACAAAGCAAATTAGCAGCCCAGCCAAGGTTTATACTGAAGTCCGCCTGACTGCACAGTGTAGTTCTTAACCACAGTGCCAAACCTTTTGCTTGAACTCACAGAGTTAATGTGTAATTTAGAGCATACCTGTCCACCTGGTGGTTGAAAAATGCTGGTTCTGCAAGTACCATGGACACTTGAAAATCTATCTAGCTCCTAAAGTCAGAAAAATGAAAGCACAACGCTATTGCTCATGGAAAACCCCAGCAAGCTAGAGGACTGGGCTATTCTAGTGACAAACTCACTGGGGATGTTTCCCAAAGAATGTCACGGTATCCCTTTCCTTTAAGACTTTTCAAAACACGAGGTTTATCTTTGTTAACTGCCTAAGAGAAATGATGGACTGAAGGGGAAGGAGGAGCATGAGGCTGAGGCAGGTGTTCTTGGCAGGATCCACCACTCAGGCCTTCCTGTTTCTCTGCTCAGGGCTCAGCAGCCATATCTGCATTTCTCTACCTGACCCCACCAGGCACTGAAGGAAGATCTGTAGGGTAACAGGGTCTGATGGCATCCAGGGCTCTGACAGTAACGGAGTACATAACTTTCTTATACTTTCATGTGAAAAAATGTTATAGATTCAGTAAGAAATGATGAATGACAAACAGCCACATCCTAAATAACTAAGCCAAAGGAGAGGGAGGAAAAAAATCTTAAGGATGCTAGTGATCGAGAGGACGTTTTAGGTTTCCTAACTTCTGTTTTATTTGTCTTTAGTCCTGGAAGTAAGGGACGGATTGTTGCAGATACTGAGGGCCACCTCCCAGCAAATGAGTTCTTATTCATTTATTACAGAAAGATGGATTTGTTTAGTGTTTATCCATAATTCCTTTTAGGGGACAGGATGTGTTTTAATTAGAATCATCTAATAACAACTAATACATTCACCCCCTAGAGATTGGGAAGAAATAAGTCACGTGCTCACCCACAAGGAAATGAGGAGATGTGGGATCGAACTCTGACCAGTAATAAATGAAAAGAGCTCAACTTGTTTCTAGAGAATTGTTCTTCTCTAATACAAATAAGAACAACTCAGAGTCCCTCCAAACTGAGCTGAAAGTTCATCCTATAATCTCAGCAACTATGTCATCCCAATTATTTGGAAGGCTGAGGGGAAGGATTTGAGTTCAAGGACAGACTCAGTCACATAGTGAAACCATGTCTCAAAAGTAAGAGCAGACAGCAAGTATAGTGTCTGTCACAGTCCTGCTCAGGCTGCTGTACTTAAGACCTGGTAATTTATAATGAACATTAGTTACAGGCTTCCATTTCCAGAGGTGGAGAAATCTAATATCAAGGTGCCAGAACCTGGTGTCCTATGGCAAACGGTGAGGAGAGACAGTAAAAGAGGGTTGAATTTGTGTTTTTATCATAAACAGCCTTCATATATAAACTCCATCCCATGATAATAGCATTAGTCCATTAATAAGCACACAGCCCTCAAACCTAATCACCTCTCAAAAACCCTACCTCCTAATATTAAAATAATAAAATTTCACAATGAATTCTAGAGGGAAAAAACAGTTTAAACTGTAGTGGCATGTGTTGTGATGTCAGGGGCAGCAGCAGCTGCTTGGTGTCCATGAGGAGGGAAGAGGGACTAAGGGAACAACCCAGTGCTCTACAGATGGCACAATAGAAAGATGAAACAACATATGTCCTTGAAGTTTATCATTCACTATGTTTGAAAATGGTGGTTTAACTAAAATTGAGCCATATATAACTCAACAAGAGTTCTCAGGATGTAGGACTTGCACACCAATGGATGCCATGAATTTTCAAAAGTGCATCGACTACATACATTCAGTAATCTGGCAGTTTCTAGCCCAAGATCATGCTGTATTCCGGGGTTGCTTGGAAAAATGAAACCCTGTTATAAATTTAACAGAAAAGGAAAATTTGCGATATAACTGAAACAGAAATTCTCAATTTTCATGGAAACTTTTCTGTACTGCTTTAATTATAATATTTAATTTAAAACTGTAAAAGGTTCATTTTAAATATGAGGTTAATATAACACAAAGAGCCTTTGATTGCTAGAAATGTTCACTTAAAAACAACTCTGAAGCCTGTGCATAGGGTGGTAATTTGACGTCGTCTTCCTGGAATTCTCAGGCAAGGATTAGAATGACTGGGGTGTTCACATTTGTACTAGACCTGTTACAGAGAAGTTGATCCTGCCATTACTTGCTCTCTGAACCCTGACCCTCCCTTTGTACAGAGGAAGTCTCATTAGTCCCTATTCTTCATGGCTATAGAGGTGAGAAACAGAGAATACATGAAAAGATGCAAAGTACTTAGCACTTGTATGACACTTGGCAAGTACACAACCCATATTAAATACAATGGGTTTTTTTAAATTTTTTAATCTTTATTGGTACATTACATATATGCATCATGATTGCACTCCATAATGGGGATTTGTGCCAGTATAAGACACAACTTAATTCTCATTTTTTCCCATAGCCCTACCCACCCTACAGCCCCCCCCATACACATAAAATTTATTCCTTACTTTTTTGTTACAATCTCATCATTGGGTGTTTTAAACATCACTCAGTCTGCCCTGTGAGGCTTTCGCTATACCTCTGGCAAACACTGCTTCCTCCTTTCCCTCAGTGCAGTGCCATTTGCAAACCACATGGTTCATTACATTTCATATGTCCTTGACACTGTAGATTTTTACTGCATCTAAGTTTCATCCTAGAAATACTAGGATTCCCCCAAGCAAAACCCAGTTCTCGTGCACCTGTGCCCTCCAACGTGGACAACACTCAGTAATGGCATATAAATCCTTCCTCAGTCAATTTTCCTGTCTCCTTCCCAGGGAGGAGGAAGGATGTGGAGGCGATATGGAAAAACATTCCTTTCTTTTGAATAACAGTCAGTTACTGGATTTATATAGACTTTATCTGGGGTCATTTCCATTGTACCCTGTAGCAGGTTGCAAAATGAATAGTAGCTTTAAAAAAATCCTTCTTGCTATTCAGCAGCAATAGTGACACTGTCTCCTATACATCATATCCTATAATTCTAGCTACATGGTCATAGTCACTGTCAGAAGCTTCTGGAGAGGCTTTCCTGAAGATCCTTAAGCACTGGGTACATATTTATGAAAAAGAGATTGAGGACTGAGTTCCAAAAGTGCTGGGGCATGGCCAGCCACATGCCAGACTGTAGAGGTGGCAGTTGGTCTTGCCAGAGTACCAAGATCAAGGAGGAGGGTAGGACAATTCTAGGTCAAGTATTTTTTTCTTTTTGGACCACAGCTACACTTCTTCTTCTTCTTCTTTTTTTTTTTTTTTTAGGTTTTTTGAGACAGGGTCTCGCTTTGTAGTTCAGGCTGGCCCTGAGCTCAGCCTCCAGCTCATCACAGCAATCCTTCTGCCTCTGCCTCCCAAGTACAGGGATTACAGGCGTGAGCCACCATGCCCAGCATTGTGATATGTGGTACTGGTTGCTGCTGGGCATGAGTCTCCACACCCTGTATAGGTATGTGGTTACCAGGGATCGAACCCGGGTCCTTGCACTTGCAAGACAGGCGCTGAAACCATTGAGCTAAATCCCCGGCCCCACAGCTACACTTCTTACCCATGTGGAATGGAGCCCGCTCCCATTACAGGTCCTGAAATATACACATGACCTAAATGATACAATTTAGGTTGAACATGTCCACCTAGGACCTGATATCCTCAGAGGTAGGGCTTATGAAAGTGAGTGGATAATGGAGGTAAGATAGCTAGCTGAGTCATTGTTAGGAGGGGGGGCCTGGATGGAGGAGGAAGTCCCTGGAGGCATAACCTGGAAATATATATCTCCCTTCTTGGCTTCTCACTCCTCTGCTTCCTGCCCACCATGACCTAAGCAGCTTTCCTCTGCTATCCCTTCTGCCCTGTCATTTCCCCCATAAGTCAGCAGATTAAAGATCATAAACATAAACCCCACCTCCTTGAAGGTGTGGGTATTAAGTATTTTATCCCAGCAATGAGAAAATTAGCCAAGATATAAATCCAAGCCAAATGTGACTCAATGTGGAGGTTTTGTCGAGAGAAACTCTGCACTTCCTGTAACTAATGTGGAGCTTGCCAAGGTAGCCAAGAAGAGAGAGGTGGCCAGGGGGAAGCACAAGAAGAAGGGCAAACCTAAACACCCCTGTGTGTCTGGAGCTCTCAGTTGTGTTTGCAATCAGGTTCCTTTTCAGGCTTTCTCTGAAGTGTTTCCACAGAGTATTTGAAAGAGCTTCCTGTCACTTGTAACTTAGAGTCTGAGTTTCAACATTTCCAAACAAATTGAATAGAAACTTCAGCTATTAATAATTCATTACAAAATTACCCTTTCTCTTTAGAAGCAATCTCATAGGCATTGTCTCATTTTATCCTTGAAGCAGCAGGTCAGGAACCAGAGCCTTTATTGTAAAGATGCAGAACCTGAGGCTCACAAGGTATAGTGAATCGTACAGGATACTGTGGTGTCAGTTGGGAGCCAGCCCACTGCAGAGCTTCCTGTACCAGGCCATGCTCACCTCTGTAATTCATACAAAGCATCACCTTCAAGTTTTATAAGGTCAAGATGAATTTATTCCTTATCAGTAACACTACTCAGAGCACCGTTTTTTGTATTATGGCAACTGTGTTGCGATAAGGTCCAGGTGCAGTGTGTTTGTGAGCCAACTTCTTTCCCTGACATACAGCTCTTATAACCCCATGTGCTCTGCAATGTTTAACTCGCTGATTTCATGAACTCACTGGAAGAATAAGAGGATTAGTAAGAGATTAGCTTAGACATCTTGAATCTCTGTAGAAAAAAAAATAACAGCCATTCCTTAAGCTCCCATAGATTCTGCATCTGCAGAGAAAAAGAAGTCAAATATCTGGCCGAGGCTTTGTTTCACTATTGCTTTAAATGTGTAAGTGAAAAGCTTTTACAAACCTCAGGATTATTTTTACTAATTTAGTTCAAAACTAGCCATCAGGAAGTTGCCTTTTCTAAGTTTAAGAGCATTTATGACTTCTGACCACTCTACAAATGAGTAAGAAGCATTGCCCATCATGTGGATAACAATATCCACTGCTGTCAGTGGACGAGTTAGGCTGGGCTAGGTTTTGCTCTGATAACCAACAATCCTAATGTCTCAGGACTTCACACAGTAATCTTTTGCTTCTTGAGTATATTTCAGTTTGACCACGACAGAATCTCAGCTCAGAATGACTGTTTTTTCTTTCAGCTGATCAGAAGTTAATATTACAGGTGTTTCCACAGGGCTACAGTAGAAGAAAGAGAACCTGGTGAATCATACTGTCACATCCAAGTAACACAAGTCACTACTGCCAGTGTATGGTTAGTTAGAAAATGACAGGGGCTTGCCGAGCTTCAAAAGAGGTGGAAGGAGAGAGACATAAAGCTATCATGAACCTGGAAAGAAAAGAAAAGAGCACACACTCAACATTTTATTATCCTTATATACAGAGCAGGGGAATTAGAGATGGTTATTTCTATTTTGGTGGAAAAATGAGAAACACAATAGTAATATATTATAGGAATAGAGAATGTAGGTACCCTGAATCTATCTAATATTGGGTTTTTAAACCGCATCTTCAGAGGTGTCAGGTGCTTGTGGACAAGCTACAAAGGCATAAAAGACAGTTTAAAACAGATTCTGGAAAGATGGCACATTATACCTACAGAACAAGGTAAAATAGGATGCTGGGAGCATCTGAAAGAATCAGCTAGTAAGATGGCTGATGAGCTCAAGAAAGATACAAGACATGAGAGACCACTACACAAAATAAGAAACACAATACAGAATATGACAGACCAATTCAGGAGGGATAGAGTTTCCAAGCACCAATCCTACAAACATAACTTCAGCCTTCAAGGCTGGGGATTTAGCTCAGTGGTTCCAGCTCCTGACTTGAAAGTGCAAGGGCCCTGGGTTCGATCCCTGGTAACCATATACAACAATACTGGGCATGGAGTTACGCCCACCATCAATTAGAACTACATACCACAGTTCCAGGCATGGTGGCTCATGCCTGTAATCCCAGCACTCGGGAGGGAGAGGCAAGAGGATTGCTGTGAGTTCAGGACCAGCCTGAACTACAAAGTGAAACCCTGCCTCAAAAAAAAAAAAAAAAAGTTCCTTGAACATTTTGGCTGTAAGTGAGATAAATCAGAAGAAAGAATATCAGGCTTAAAGACAAACAATATATGTGGTACTTAGGATGTTATAAATCCACTGTGGTGCAAATGACATTGTACTGGCAAAGTAACAGAGAGTCAGTGGAACAGATTTGAAGACCCAGAAACAATTTCAGATACACTGAATCACCTCATCTTTGACAAAGGAGCCAAATATCATCAATGGAGGAAAGATAGCTTCTTTAACAAATGGTGCTAGAAAAACTGAGCTTTAACCTGCCAAAGACTAAAGCTAGACCTATCTTTCTTACCATGTACTAAATTAAAATCAAAGTGGATAAGAGACCTAAATATTAAAACAGAAACATTAAAGCTACAGCAATACTGGCTAGGTAAAGTTCTTGAAGACGTTGGCTTAGGGAAATATTTTATGGACAAAACTTCTATAGCATGACAATTGGCAAAAGAAATCAACAAATGGGATCTCATCCTTTTAAAAAGCTCCTGCAAGGAAAGGAAACCATCAAAAGAGTGAAAAAGCAACCAACAATATGGGAAATAATCTTTACCAGCTGTTCCTCAGACAAAGGCCTAGTTTAAAAAGACCAGCCCACTGAAATTTAAAGACCCACTTCAAAAATCGGCATCTGAAAAGAACAGATTCTTTTCAGAGGAAGAAGTAAATGCAGCTAAGAAACACATGAAGAAATGCTCAACATCACTAGTCATTCAAGAAATGCAGATGAAAACAACACTGAGATTCCACCTCACTCTATAAAGAATGGCTGCTATCCTGAAATCAGCTAGCAATAAAAGCTGGCAAAGCTGAAGAGAAAAAGAAACTCTTATCCACTGTTGGTGGGAATGTAGACTTGTGCAACAACCACTATGGAGATTAGTGTGGAGATTCCTCAGAAAAACTAGGATTGGAAGTCCCATTTGACCCTGTTATTTCCCCACTACGGATATACACAAAAGAATTAGAAGATTTATATTACAGTTGCATTGATGTTTATAGCAGCTCAGTTTGTGATAGTTAAATCTTGGGAACAAATCAAATGTTCATCACTTGGAGAATGGAAAAAGAAGTTGTGGTTCTTTAATAGAATGGAGTATTATTCTGCCATAATAATTGATAACATTTAGTCATTTATACTCAAATGGAAGTATTTTCAAGACATACTTATGGGAGAAATAAATAAGTCATAGATGCGTAAATATTGTATCTTTTCTCTAGTATAAGAAAATGAAAATGTAAATGAGTTCTAGAATATATGGTAGATATTGTGAAACAGAAAATATCCAAAAGGAAATGGGGTGTAGGGATAAGTAATGAGGGGAAAATAATATTGTGGTAATAAAAGGAAGGAAACAAAGCTTATGTATATAAAAGGTGGAATGTTTTGGAGTGGGAAGGGGAATGGGAAAAAATAAAAATTAAGTCATGTCATGTATTGGTACAAATTGTCAATGTTGAGTGTGATCATGATGTGTACATATAATTCACTAAAATTGTTTTTTAAAAAAGAATAAGAAATAGTGAATGCATCATGCAAAAGCTCTTGGATTACTGTAAAAGAAAAAAATTTGAGCCCCACTCTCCTTGAGGTTGAAGAAATACAAATCAGTGGCATAGAAAAACTATTCATTTAACTTATTGCAAAAAAGTCCCAACTCTGCAGAATGAGATGAATATCCAAACAATGGAGGCATTCAGAACCCCAAGTAGACATAACCAAGAAAGAAGTTCTTCCCAACATATCATAATCAAAAGGCCAAAAATTCAGAACAAAAAAATAATAACAAAAGTTGCTAAAGAGAAATTTCAAATCACTTCTATGTGTGAAACTATCAGAATAACAGAAGAATTCTCAACTGAAATTTTAAAGATAACAAGATCTTGGAATGATATATTTCAAGTCCTGAAAGAAAATAATTGCCAATCCAGATTGTCCCCTGGAAAGCTATACCACCACATTGAAGGAGAAATAAAGACCTTCAAAGAAAAGGATAATCCAAAGAAATATATGACAACAAAGCCAAAATGCAGAAAAGGGAGTCCTAAGTACAGGTGAAGAGGACAAGAGCAACCCTAAGATCAAGGGAAAGAATAAATCTCAGTGGGAAATTGGGTAAGTGAAAGAAAATCAGAAATGAATCAAATGTGAGAAACATAACAAATGACAGCAGTTAGCACATACTTTGAAATAAAAAGGCTTATGGTAAGTTGCCTTAATTCTCTAATTAAAAAACATATATAGACATACTAGATAAAATAACAGCAACAAGGAAAACGAGTCCCGTGGTTATGGGGCTCCAAGAAGCAAACTTCATCTACAGAAACAGACACAGACTGAAAGTGAAAGAATGAGAGGAAAGTCCCAGCAGTGGAGCACAAAAGCAAGTTGGAGTAGTTATACTGATATTTGATAAGGTGCACTTCACACTAAAACTACTTAGAAGAGACAGGAAACTGAAAAAAGGTAACAACTGTATGTACATATGCTCCAAAACTCATGTACAAAATTTCAGAAAACAAGCCCAACTTCAAATAAAAAGGACGCCTTTATCCTGTTACAGTCATAGTAGAAGAGGGAAATTTATGAGTATCTACATAAAAAATGAAACAATGTTAAATGCCAGTTAAACTAATGATGTATTCAAGATCCTGGAAAAAAAAGATCAAGCCAAACTTAAAACTGGTAGAAGGAAATAATAAAGATCAGAACACAAATTAATGAAATAGAGACCAAAAACAAAAAACAAAAAACAAAAAAAAAACCCCAAAACAAAAAACAAACAAACAAAAAAAACCCAAACAAACAAAAACAAAGGATCAATGAATCTGAGGTGATTCTTTGAAATCGATAAACAATTGATAAACCCTTAGCTAACTTTACTAAAGAAAAGTCCACCTAAATTAATAAAATTAGAGATAAAAAACAAAACTACAACAGATACCCATGCCATCTACTACTCTGAAAACTTATATACCAACAAATCAGAGAATCTAAAAGGAATAACTAAAATCCTAGATACAAACAACTTACCAAAATCGAGTCAAGAAAATATATATACAAATTCTGAAAATCAATAATAGTAAATAATATTATGCAGTAATTAAAAACTCTATCAATTAACAAAACCCAGGACCTGATGTGTTGAATCTTGAATTTTACCAGAATTTTAGAGAAAAACTATGTACAAGACTCTTAATACTCTTCCATAAAATACTTGTAGACAGAAAAAAAGACTTCTAAATTCATTCTATGAATGCAGCATTCTCCTGATACTAAAACAAAATAGATTCAACATAGACGGGTATCTACAGACCAATATCTATGTTTACCAAAGGTGCAAAAATCCTCAGTAAGATTTTTACAAACAGGATTCAATGAAGTATTGAAGAGAAGATATGCTATGATGAAGTTCACTTCATTCCAGGGACGCACAGATCATTTTGTGCACATACCTCAATAAACTTAGCACATACACCATGTAAATAAAATAAAGGATAAAAATCACATGATTATCTCAATAGTAGCAGAAAAAGACTTTGAACAAAATTTCATATGCTTCATGATTAGCAGTCAAAAAACTTGAAGAAAATAGATACAGAAGGACCTTTTCACAAATTAATAAAAACTACCTATGACAAACCATCATTAACATATTATATGGGCAAAATTTTAAAGATAATTTTCTGAAATCAAGAATAATACAAATTTTTGCCAATTTAATATGCTACTGGTGGTTTGTCATATATACTTTCCACTAAGTTGAGAGGATTCTTCTAAATCTATTTTTTTAGTGTTTTTAAAAAATTTTTTAATCTTTATTGGTATATTACATATATGCATCATGATTGCACTCCATAATGGGGATTTGTACCAGTATAAGACACAACTTAATTCTCATTTTTTCCCATAGCCCTACCCACCCTACCACCCCTGTCATACACATAAAATTTATTTCCTTACTTTTTTTGTTACAATCTCATCATTTTTCCCCCTTAACCCTATTTTACATTGAGCATTTTCTATTTCACAATATATAACATGCAATTCTAGGACTCATTTACACCTTTATTTTCTCATACCAGAGAAAAGATGTGATATATACCTATCTGTGCCCTATTTATTTCACTTATGAGGATATCTTCAAGGTATGTCCATTTAAGTAAAATGATTCAAACTTATCATTTTTTATGACAGAGTAATACCCCATCCTGTAGAAGAACCACAACTTTTTTATCCAGTTTCCAGTTGATAGACACTTGGGTTGTTTCCAAGATGTAGCAATCACAAATTGGGCTGCTATAAACATGGGTGCACATATGTCACTGGGAAATGAGTCTTTTAATTCTTGTGTGTATATACCTAGCAGGGCAATGGCTGGGTCAAATGGGACCTTCAATTCTAGCTTTTTGAGGAATCTCCAAACTGATCTCCACAGGGGTTGTATGAGTCTATAGTCCCACCAATGGTGGAGAAGGATTCCTTCTTCTCCGCAAACTCGACAACATTTGCTGTTGGCTGAATCTGAAATGGCAGCCATTCTATGTGGAGTGAGATGAAATCTCAATGTTGTTTTCATCTACATCTCTCAAAGGACTAATGATGTTGAGCATTTCTTCATATACTTCTTAGCTGCTCTTACTTCTTCCTCTGAAAAATATCTATTCATTTCAGATGCCCATTTTTGAATTGGGTCATTAAATTTTTGTGGGCTGATTTTTTTTTTTTGAGTTGTTTACATATTTTAGGTAGTAGCCCTTTATCTGAGGAATAGCTGGTAAAGATATTTTCCCACATTGTTTGTTGCCTTTTTGCTCCGTTGGTGGTTTCCTTTGCTGTGCAGAAGCTTTTTAAAAGAATGAGGTCTCATTTGTTGATTTCCTCAGCCAATTACTGTACTATAAAAGTTTTGTTCATGAAATCTTTCCCTAAGCCAATGTCTTCGAGAGTTTTACCTAACCTCTTTTGCAGAAGGTTTAGAGTGTCCGTTTTAATATTTAGGTCTCTTATCCACTTTGATTTTAGCTTGGTACACAGTGAAAGAATTAGATCTAGTTTTAGTCTTTGGCAAGTTAAAGCCCAGTTTTTCCAGCACCATTTGTTAAAGAGGCTATCTTTCCTCCATTGAGGATTTCTGGCTCCTTTATAAAAGAGGAGGTGGCTCAGTGTATCTCAAATAGGTTCTGGATCTTCTAGTCTACTCCATTGATCCTCGGGTCTGTTACTTTGCCAGTACCATGCAGTTTTTATCATGGTGGCTTTATAGTATAGTTTCAGGTTCAGAGTTGTAATACCCCCAACCATGTTCCTGTTGCTTAGAATTGCTTTGGCTATTCTAGGTCTTTTGTGGTTCCAGATGAAAGTTTGGATTTTTTTATCTAGATCTTTGAAATATGCTGTTGGGATTTCAATTGGGATTGCATTGAATGTGTAGAGTAGTTTTGGGAGTATAGCCATTTTGACAATATTGGTTCTTCCTACCCAGGAGCAAGGTATGTCTTTCCATTTTTTGATATCATCTTCTATCTCCTTTTTCAGAGTGCTATAGTTTTCAAAGTAGATATCTTTCATCTCCTTTGTTAGATTGATTCCTAGGTATTTTATTTTTGGGGGTGCTATTGTAAAAGGGACTGATTCTCCAATTTCTATCTCAGTGGTTCTACTGCTTTTGTATGCAAAGGCTATTGATTTTTGAACATTGACCTTGTAACCAGCCATGTGTCTAAAATTGGCAATTAGGTCCAGCAGTTTTTTAATTGAGTTTTTAGGATCCTCTAGATAGAGTATCATGTCGTCAGCAAATAACAACAATCTAACTTCTTTTTTTCCAATCTGTATTCCTTTTATTTCTTTCTCTTGCCTAATTGCTATGGCTAATATTTCCAGAATTATATTGAACAGAAGTGGTGAGAGAGGACACACTTGTCTTGTTTCTGATCTTAGTGTGAAAGGTTTCAATTTTTGACCATTTAGAATGATACTGGCTGAAGGTTTCTCATAGATAGTTTTTATTAGTTTGAGATACAGACCATCTATTCCAATCTTCTGTAGAGTCTTTAACATAAATGGGTGCTGTATTTTGTCAAACGCTTTTCTGAATCAATTGAGATGACCATATGATTTTTGTCCTTAAGCCTGTTAATGTAGTGTATAACATTTATTGATTTACGTATGTTGAACCATCCTTGCATCCTTGGGATGAATCCAACTTGGTCAGAGCAAATAATATTTTTGATAATTCTCTGTATTTTGTTTGAAGGATCTTATTGAGGATTTTTGCATCAATATTTACTAGAAATATTGACCTGTAATTCTCTTTTTTGGTTGGGTCTTTCTCTGCTTTTGGAATCAGGGTAATGGTTGCTTCAAGGGATAAGTTTGGGAGTACTGCTTCCCTTTAAATTTCATTGAAGAGTTTCAGAAGTAGAGGCACTAACTCTTCCTTAAAAGTTTTATAGAATTCAGTAGTAAAACTGTCATGCCCAGGGCTTTTCTTTGTTGGCAAGTTTTTAATTACATTTTCAATCTCACAGATTGTTATTGGGGCATTTAACATTTCTATATCTTCTTTATTCAGCTTTGGGAGTTCCTATGTCTCTAGAAATCTATCCATGTCTTCTACATTTTCCATTTTATTAAAGTATAAATTTTCAAAGTAAGTGTTTATTATCCTCTGGGTCGGTAGTAATTTCTCCGTTCTGATTCCTAATAGCATAGATATGAGCCTTTTCCTTCCTTTGTTTAATGAGGTTGGCTAAGGGTCTATCAATTTTGTTTATCCTCTCAAAGAACCAACTTTTCAATTCATTGATTTTTTGAACTGTTCTCTTGGTTTCTATTGCATTAATTTCTGCCCTGATCCTTATAGTTTCTTGCCTAGTGCGAGCTTTGGGTTTATTTTGCTCCTATCTTTCTAGTTGCTTGAGGTTCAGCATTAAACTGTTTATTTGAGCTTGCTCCATTTTCTGGATGTAGGCTTTCACTGCTATGAATTTTCCTCGTAGACCTGCTCTCACTGTGTCCCATAAATTTCTATATGTTGTATTAGGGTTATCATTTAGTTTTAAGAACTATTCAATTTCTTGTGTAATTTCTTCTGTGACCCATTGGTGGGTCAGCAGAGTGTTGTTCAGTTTCCATGTGTTTGTGAAGATCCTGGGCTTTCCTTTGGTATTCACCTCCAATTTCAGGGCACTATGGTCCGACAGTATACAAGGGATAACTTCAATCCCTTTATATTTGCTTAAACCTGTTCTATGAACAAGTGTGTGATGTATTTTGGAGAATGATCCATGAACAGCTGAGAAGAATGTATATTCTGACTTTGTGGTGTGAAATACTCTGTAGGCATCTATTAAGTCTATTTGCTGAAGAGTCTGGTTGAGCTCAAGGATTTCCTTAGTGACTTTTTGTCCAGTCGATCTGTCTCTTTGTGACAATGGGATACTGAGTCCCCCTATTCTTTTTCTATTGGAGTTTATCTGGTTTTTCAAGTCCATTAATATTTGTTTTATATAGTTGGGTGCATTAGAATTTGGAGCATAGATATTTAAGATTGTGATTTCTGTCTCTTGGATTTTTCCCTCAACTAAAAGATAGTGTCCATCTTTATCTCTCTTTATCAGTTTTGGCTTGAATTCTATTTTGTCTGCAAATAAAATCACCACTCCTGCTTTCTTGCTGTTTCCAGTCACATGGAGTATTATTTTCCAACCCTTTACTTTCAGTCCATGGGTTTCTTTCTGAATTAGGTGCGTTTCTTGTATGCAGCAGATTGTAGGATCTTGCTTTTTGATCCACTCTGCCAGTCTGTATCTCTTAATTGGCGCGTTGAGTCCATTGACAATAATGGTTATGACTGATATAGGTAAATTTAGTGCTGCCATGTTTTCCTGTTCTTGGCTGTGTTATTCTACTTCTGTTCTTTCCCCATCAGTTTCTTGTTTGGCCCCATTGGTTGACTCGGTTAGGTCTCATGGATTTGTAACTTTCCTTATTTTTCTCCAAGATATTCTTTAAAATGTTTTGGAACACAGGTTTCATATTTGTGAAGTTTTTCAGGTGTTCTTTGTCATGAATGTATTTTATTTCCCCATCCATTTTGAAGGATAGTTTTGCAGGATACATTAGTCTGGGTTGGAAGTTGTTTTCCTTTAGGGCTTGGAAGACTTCACTCCAGGCTCTTGCATTGAGTGTTTGAGTTGAGAATTCTGCTGTGATCCTGACGGGCTTCCCTTGGAATGTAACTGTTTTCTTTTCTCTGGCTGCTTTCAGTATTTCATTCTTTTTTTGGATATCTGGGACTTTTATGATGATATGCCTAGGTGTCGATTTTTTCATGTCATGGGCATGTGGCATTCTGTATGCTTCATATATTTGTACGTCCAATTCTTTACCTTTTTCTGTGAAGTTTTCTGCCATTATCTGTGTGAATAGCTTTTTGATGTCTTTAGCATTGTCTCCTGCTTCCTCAGTGACTCCAATCAATCTTATGTTATTCTTCTTTGAATCATCTAGGAGCTGTTGGATGGACTTCATTATCTCTTCCTTTTTGTCTATAAATTATGCCTTTCCAGTTCATTGGTTTAGATCCTGTCTTCTAGGACTGAAATTCGGTCTTCTGCCAAATTCATTCTATTGTGCAAGCTTTCAATTACTTTCTTAATTTCCTGGGCTTCAGCTTGTAGGTGTTTAAATGGTTCCATTGCTTTTGCTATCTTGGATTCTATCAACTTCGTGATTTCCTCTTTAGCTATATTAATCATCATGTTGACAGTGTCCAATATCTCTGCTTTCTTCTCAGAAATCAGTTCTGATTTCCATTTTACTAGATCTTCTTTGGTTACCATTTCTGAGGACCCTGGAGACTGGCCTTAAAACCTCTCTATTTCCCTTTCCCCTGTGTTACCTGGAGGTGAGGATCTTTGTGTCTGAGACTTTGAGTGTTTCCTCATCTCTGACCTGCCCTGTTTTCTGGTGCTGTTTGTTGCAATTCACTTTCCTCCTAATAGTTAGGAACCTTAAAAGAGCAGTATTTCCTGAGTTGTTCTTTGCAGTCTGTATTGGGACCTAAAGAAAAACCCCCAGTTCTGGCACACCATATGAGGCACTCAATCAATACAATCAGAACATCTACTTGCATCTGCTTTAGAGGCAGGAAGGTTCTGGCTCCTGCACTGCTACAATGGCCCTCCCTTAGGTTCCAATGGGCCCACCTGCTCACCAATACAGGGTCTCTGGGCTCGGTTGTGCAGTCGGCCTGGAGGCCAGTAGGCTGTAGGTCCTGTGTAGCTGCAATGGTAGGGGCTGATGTTCCAACAGGCCCACCGACTCACCAATACAAGGTGACTGGATGTGCTTCTGCAGGTGCCGTGGAGAAAGTCAGACTCTGATCTGCTAACCTCAGTCCCTGGGCGCTCTTCCAGCATGGGTCTGGAGGCCAGTAAGCTGCAACCCCGGCACAGATTCAGTGATGTAGATTCGGTGGCGCAGCCGCCATTTTCCGAGCCACCTGCTGCTACACTCAGTCCCTGGGTGTTCTTCTGGCGTGGGCCTAGAGGCCAGTAAGCTCCAACTCTGGCGCAGATTCCTAAATCTATTTTCTTTAAGTTTTTTATATAAAAAGAAAATAAAATTATATAACTTGCAGGAAAATGTATGGAATTGAAAACTATCTGAGCCAGTCTCAGAAAGTTAAATAGTTATACATTTTCTCTTATAAGACAAATCCTAATTAATTGATTAAAGGTGAGAAGACAGGAAAGTAGAAAGCAGACTTGTGATATGTGCAAGGGGACCAGAATGAAAAGAGAAGAAAGAAGGCAGTAGTGAAACTAAAAATGACCATGAAAAGTTATAAATATGTACTACTTTCCAAAAAGCAAGTTCACTATTCTGTTTTAGTAATATGCACTAATGAATAGAAAAGAGAAGAAAATGTCAAACAAATGCAGTCTTTCAATGATCTCAAATTCTAGGATATATATGGATTTATTACTTTATTTTCAATGCATATACTATAATTATTAAATTTTATGATTCTTGGGCAAATGCTGTCCATAAAAATACTTTATGATC